>JAQIWG010006197.1:0-13580 GCA_034695025.1 Chamaedrilus cognettii | reverse complement strand
GAATTGGCGCGCACACGTAGCGGTCCCGCGCCAATTCGTTTAAATGAACGCCACGGTGAAGCTTCCTTCGTTTTGACCGAAAGGTGTGCATTCACCATTAAACACTACAAGTTAAACAACATCGTGTAGCCTACGTGGCTTTGATCTTCTTGAAGATATTTACAAGTTGATTAGATGCCTTGATGTTCATTGAAAATACTACCAAGCTAGGCTAGGCGACTGAACTGCACTGAATATCTGATTCATAGACGCTCCCAAGGCCGGTGTGACACCGGCTGTAGGTTAGATTATAGATGAGGGGATATAGCCACCAGCATGTCAAGTTATGTTTTGTCACTGCTAAAGCAAGGAAAGTAAGCAAAAATTAAGGCCAAATAACTCAATGCAAGACTATAGCCCCGCCAGGACCAATCATCCGCATGCATGCCGAGCTCATTTTCGTTACGCGAAGAGTTTCAGTCGCGAAAGTGTCCGCCCCCCCCCCTCTCCCACCCCCGGGTTAGGAGTTCAGCACGGGAAGAAAAAAGTGTGGTTGACTAGCCTTTCTGGTCGTCACTTTTGCATGGCAGAATTAAAATCATCCCTCCCCCAACCAATAACTTGTACAACCGCCCCTGGAGACTTCATTAGGAATTATATAACGTTTCCTTTATGGCGACCTAACAATCAACTTTAATACCAAGCTTTGCTGATCATTACATCATTTAGTTCATATGTTATCTGAGCGGTATTGAATGCCTCGCAAAGTAACATAATTTGTACCCTACAGATAGAACAGTGTGTCGCTCCACGATCACACATTCACACAGTTCTTGCAATGATGCGCAGACTGCCTCACACGACAACTGAGGTTAGTTACAAAGACACTTCCACGGACTGGCGTTGAACAAGAAGTCCTTCCCCTTCTCAGTTCTAAATCTTATAATTCTCGTACTTTATTCATCAGATATTCAGTCGATGCACTTCTTCACCATCGACATACTGTAAAACATGAAATTTCCGCATGCATGTTATTTTCGCGAATTTCGCGAATCTGTAAAACTCACAAAAATAACATGCAGCAAATTAAAGTCGCTGAAGCTATGTATAATGGGCAGTCTCCAAAAACACGAAAATTAATTGCAGCAAAATTTCTGAGAGGGAAAACCGCAAAAATAACATTCAGTAATAATTTCATGTTTTACAGTAGCCTACCATATACCATATTGTATTATACCATACTGTATTCTACCATACTGTATTATACCATACTGTATTATACCATACTGTATTATACTATGCTGTATGCTCACTTCAATTGCCATCCAACTGTTAATCCGTTAAAACAGTCAATCTTTCTGGCTCTTGACTAGTCCATAGTTCAGGCGCTAGACAGTTTACTGTTCAGGCGCAAGACTGCCGACTGTTCAGGCTCTAAAACTGTCAATGGTTCAGGCGTTAGATGCTTTCACTGTTCGTTGCTTAAGCAATGGTTCAGGCGTTACACTGTTCACTGTTCAGGCTCTAGAATTGTCAGTGGTTCAGGCGCTAGACTCGTGATGGTATTCAGTTCGACTGTCGTCCGGTGGATTTACATCGCTGTACTGTCGATA
This sequence comes from Chamaedrilus cognettii, assembly GCA_034695025.1. Lineage (NCBI taxonomy): Eukaryota > Metazoa > Annelida > Clitellata > Enchytraeida > Enchytraeidae > Chamaedrilus > Chamaedrilus cognettii. Next base: position 11,988 of record JAQIWG010006197.1, on the reverse strand, counting down.
GAATTCGTTACTGTTGTACTGCAAGCAAATACTCATTTCTATTAGACTAGGCCTAGAAATAAATAATTCATCATACTCACAACATTCATATAGTATTATCGAAGTCTACAAGAATAAAAATTTAAGTGATTTACAAGCTAAACGATATGCAGAAGTTAAAACGTAGTTCACGCAGCATAAAACATTTAATATTCTGTAAAACGGTACAGCAAAACCTGAAATTTTTGCGCGTATGTAATTTTCACAAATTTTGCGAATTGGCAAAACTCGCTAAAATTACGTGCAGAAAAATAAAGCTGCAGAAGCTTTGTATAATGGGCGGTCCTGAAAAATGCGAAAATTAAATGCAGCACAATTTCTGGGAGGCTAAACTGCAAAAATAACATGCAGCAAAAATTTCATGTTTTACAGTATACCACACAAATTGCAACATATTAATACTGAAGCCCATGGATACTGCTTGAACATACGTGTAGGAATTTACAAACATGTTGGGGTTCTCATATGTGTAGGGGCCTACAAACATGTCGAGTCTTACCTACATGTAGGGGCTTGCCAAACGTGTAGGGGCTTACAAATGTACGGACCTACAAAACATGCAGGGGCTTGCATATATGTCGGGGCTTACATACATGTAGGGGCTTCTATACATGTAGGGGCTTCTATACATGTAGGGGCTTCTATACATGTAGGGGCTTACCGCAGGAGGGGGGGTGGTGCGGCGGTTGACTGCGGCAGTGACAGTCACCCCCTTCACCCCCTCACGCTGGACGCCTTGGGGGGGGCCTCGCGAGCAACTGGAAGAGTATAAATTATTTTATCATTAGTTAATTAGTTATCGTATATATCACAAGATGATGACGATATCTTGTGAGTACAATTGCGTCTAAATATTTATTCCATGTTAAGAGTCAACTGTTTGTAACCTAGAAAGACAACTAAACAGTTTTAGAGAATAGTATGAACAGAAGAATAGTCACAAATAAGAGCACACCAATTAACAAAATCACAGTACATAGAAGTAATGAAAATTTCTTACGGCGCCGCTTAAAATAATCATCGTTGCTTGACATCAATTCAAATGCGCTACAGGCAAGCCATTAGCGCCATATTTGTGTCAACACAGGTTTGACGTATGTATTAGAGCTGGGTTTTTACGGCCGGATGCCCTTCCTCTCGCCAACCAGAAAAATAAATTACCCTGGACGATGGTTATCAGCTAGCAACAATTGTATGTTTAACGGTCTTGCTGAAGGGCCTGTAACGCATGGTTTTGCAGTCGCCGGGGCGGGGACTTAAAACCAGGCCCTCTGGCCTCAAGTGTCCGACGCCTTAACCACAACAGCGCTTCGCGCATAAAACATGTTAGCGCCACATACATGTAAAAAGCATATTTACATCTCTAAATTAAATTACTTTGGATGTTTTCAAATTAATTTTGATTCTACGCGGATACACAATTATACCCTACCCTACATGAAACTACAATATATACATTTATATTTACACGTTTTAGCCTTTGATTCGCGCATCGATTGTAAAAATGAGACCCAGGAAACACTGCGAAGTAAACCCACGCTTGGCTACCTGTAGCGAGTTGGATAAAGAATGGAAGCCGAGGAGGAATTCTCACTATACTGAAGTAAGCATGGTTCCGACTGCTCACTAGCTTCAAAGCATGCGGCTCTACAAAATAGACAATAGGCCAATAGTGACGTCATGCACCGTCCATCTAAAAATAGAGAATAATAACGTTATGCATCATGCGACTATCTAGAGAATAGACCATAAGATAATAATGACGTCACGCCCCAAGCCACTGCAAGCACTTACTGAATCTACCACACATGCTTAAAAGTCATGAATAATGTGAAAATCAGAGATACAAAAAAATTGAGAGGATTTTAAAATTATAAATATCTTAGTTTCAGATAGCAGAAACGTATTTTTAATCAATGGAATAATTAAACAGCAATTCAAGAAAATTGCAAGAAATTCAGCCGATAACTCAAAATTTGGCGTACGGTGCAGAGCGTTAGGTTAGAATTTAAGCAAAGCTTTTTACTGGTAAAAGAGCAGTTTTGGAACTTTTGACTTGACAATGTGCTATACTGAGTTTCACAAAATAATCATCTTATATCATACACTGATGCGATGCGAGGCAGAAGCTACGCAGGATATGTCACGATGCCATGCCGCGATTTTCTGTAGCATTAAATGTGGAACCCATGAAGCCAAACCTGTTCAAATTGCTAGACACGACATCGTTTGGATAAAAGACGTCGTCATCGTCCGAGCTTAGCAAACGGTTGCGTATATTGGTATCACTGGAATTGGAAATGAATCGAGTGGCACAATTAATTATTGCTAACAATTTAGAAATAATTAAATGAATGTGCTATCACAGTTTTTGAGATTCTAATTGAATAGTGGGTTAGATTGGATTCGTGCAAATGTCACTGCATCGCGCTACTTATTTTCGATAGCTACTGCAAGAAAGACACCAGAGCATAATAAATAGACTGCATATCTCCCTCTATATACTCCAGACAATAATTGATAAGAATCACCGACACACAAATCGACAAAGGAGTTGGTAATAGTAAAATTGAGCGTTTTATTTAAAAGTATGGGGTCATAATGAAGTCCACTAGAGAAAGCTTGACGCCTTGTATTCAGAACTTCCCGGCTATTAAGCGACGAGTCGAATTGATAAAGACGGAAACTTTGAATTGTAGTCATTATGAAACATGATAATCATACCTGGGCCATGTTTTTTGTAGTTTAGTAAGTTTAGAAAGTTTTGTAGTTTAGCGTGTAGCACAAAGACTACAGTGTATATACAGTCCGGTTCTGTACAAGGGAGCTGGCACAGAACCGCTCACCCTTCTTTAGTCGCCTTTTACAACTCGCATGGGGAGCTCTGGGCTGCAAGCCAGTTCTTTGTTCCCCGGCCTGCAGGGGGCTGGGTTATCTGCTCTTTATAAAATGTTGGATTAGCATAGGCAAAAATTTCTTCCGCAAGCACACTTAAGGTCATACAGTCAAATGTCAAGGACAAACACATCTACATAGTAAACTATATGAGAACACGTTTGCTAAAAACGGGAAGCGATAATGATCAATTGACTACATTTTTAAAAATCTGATTAAACCACATACAACTATCCACATTAAACGAATCCTCAAAAGCCATATGACTAATAAACTTTTACGGCTGACTTTTTCAACACGGATTAAATGGTGGTTCAGGATTTAGCCTATGCAAAATGCTGGGTTAAATCCTGAACCACCATTAAATCCGTGTTGGAAAAACCAGCCCTTGGACTGAAGAAAATGACTGCAAGTCAACATTAGACAGTTCTCATTATAAACGACAAGCAAACCATTTGTGATTTAAATATTACAATAAGCTAGGTGAAGTCTGAAGAAAGCAAACTAAAACCAAGTTAGATCGAATTCATAAAAAGTTAAACCATTACCAGAACCAAACCATTACCAGCAACGTGTAGAGGGTTTATTTTTTATTTCAGCGACGGCTGAAGAGGGGGTTAGGCATCTAAAACATTGGAGGGAATGAAAGAAACATATGAAGCCGATTTGTTAAGGGAATGCACAAAAGCAAACAGTGTGGGATCTAAAACCTTGTTGAAGTTTATGGATTTCTGGAGACGACGAATTTCCGGAAGTTTGTGGCCTTTGAGCATGCTCGCAATAATCTTGTTCTTATTCAAATTTTTCAGATCGTTTACGATTGGGTTCGACCTCGGATTTCGATTCGCTGTTCTGAACAAATTCAATATTTTATTCAATATTCAATATTCAAATTCATATTTGATTTCTATCGAGATAAACGTTAACGCAGAATAATGTCATTTAAGGATGACATGAATTTTTCTTTCGTCTTGTTTCAAATTTGGAAAGGTTTTTTTTTAGTTTCAGAGTTTTTTATTTGCCAAAGCAAAGTTGTGGATACATTTTCTATGTATTTAGGATTTGCTTGTAACAGAACTAATTTGCACAAAATCGTCAAATAAAAAATAATTTAAAGATGAAATAAAGAATTAAATAATGATTAAATAATACTTAGGGATTAACAATTAAATCTATGCTAGAAAACAAAACACTAGCCTACACAAAACATACGTACTTGTAACTTAAATTAATAATAAGCGCTATAAACATAAAGCAGATTTAACAAACATCCAAAAAGTTATGATTGATTAAATGAAACTACCTATAACCAATCAAAACGGTGCATACAAAGAAATGATGACGTCATCAATAGTATACTCTGTTTCAAACAATACTCACGAGGCGTCCTCCTCTTCAGTCATGTAATCACTAAATGTTAACATTTGACTCGTCTATGTATGTCTTTAAATTAACTTTAAATGTTGACTTTAAAAGTGTAGATTTTAGATTTGATTTTGAAAACAAAGTGGCGAAAACAATGTCTAAATGATAATGATTCATATTAAATAAAGAGCCAAATATTTACGGCTGATGTAGGAATATGAAAACAGTGTACACTTAAATAAATATATAGATAAGGTAAATAGATGTAATATGGTTTGTAATTTTTTAGCGACACCACTCTTTTTCTGACTACGAAACTTAAACTGAACCTCGCATGGTCTGTCGGTAGTGTTAGCAGAATGGCCCGCAGCCCGCTAATGCACGATGGTGTAGGCCTGCGCGGAAAACCTAAAATAAACCGAGTTGCAAGATGACGGATCGGTGGGGTCATTAGTCTGTGATTAATGCGAGGTTCAGTTCCTTTTCTTTTTTCTTTGGTTATGATCATAAAATTTGATGCCAGTTTGACCAGATAAAACTATGCAAAAGTACTGGTCATAGTCACTTCGTGGTAAGCCATCGACAGACCTGGTTCCAAAAGTCCTCCACGCCTTGGACGAGAGGAGAATGAGCGCGGAGAGGAAGAGCCCGGTGATGCCAGACGATACAAGGATGTACACGACTCCCGGCCTAACAGCAAGAACGCCAGATTATAATTCTATTCGTATTGATAAAAGTATTTTATATCATATTAATTTAGTAAATAAAAATAACGAAATTCATTTGAATAAATAATCTACTCCAAAGTACATGTATAATGGGATATAGACAACTACGCATGAGAAGTTATAAATAGGTCACTGAGTCTCTAGTCTATAGAGAAGGACTAACTTGCTTTTATTTGATCTTTGGAGGCTAATTTCGTACAGTATTTTAAAGACGCTCAGACTAAACATGTAGGCCTACACTACTCGACATTTATAAGGTGCAGTTTTCTCCTTTGTTTCAATTTGTGAAGCGCCTCAATGGCAGCCGCTGTACCACTACATTACCATTCCCAGTCCAACTAACTTTGGATCTGATTCGGCGGTCATAACGCCCTAACATGGGGATAGATTTGCGTGCTATTGCAATCGTCAAGGAATTAAATTTACGGTCTCGCGCATCTCGAACACAGATGAAATTTCGCCATGTTTGGGCGTTTTTGACATGATCGCCTCTGATTCGCCAGGTGGGAGGACTTGTGAGCTATTAATACCTCATTCGTTTTGCTGCACTATAGTGAAGAAAAGTGATGAAAACGGCTTCAAAATAGCACCATGCCAGACAGACTCGTCGAGGCTCGCTGCGTATCGAAGAGGCTGGAGTGGAAGCTTTGCTAAGCAAAGTAGCAAAGTCGCGGAGTTGCAAAGTCGCAAAGTCGTAAAGTCGCAGTCGCAAAAATGCATTTTAACTAAAATATCCGACTAGGGGTTACAAGAGTGGATCTTACAGCGCCATGTGGCAGATGCTGTCGAGCATGTCGACGTAGTTCTTGTGCAGGTTGGTGCAGTCGAGCAGCGCCATCAACAACATCACAATCTCCCCGGCCTCTCCCAACCCCTCGTGCACGCTCTGCACCCCAGGGTAGATCTACACAACATCACGCTCTGCACCCCAGGGTGGATCTACACAACATCACTATCTCACCCCCCTCTCCCAGCCCCTCGTGCACGCTCTGCACGCCAGGGTGGATCCACATGGTGCGTATACAGTACACAGGCTAGAGAGGGCGGGGTAGCCTGCCAGGCTGGGGAGGTGGAGCCAGAGTTTGTTTGATGCTCGGTCTTCTCGAATGGCGGGGCAGACTCTGGACCGATGTCATCTTCTCCTTTATTGGTTAAGTGTTGCCTTAATCGCTTCCTCCCCCCGAGGGCTCATCAGTCTCCCAATGTACCTTCGTGGGGCAGGGCACGGGGGGCGTGTGTCCATGGCTGCAGATGTACAACCTGTGCCAGCATCGAAAAATGAACGAGCAAAATGAAAATGCTGATGATGACGAATGATGACACGTCGAATGCAATTATTAATGTAGTCGCGCATGCTTCAGCACTAAACTTTGACCAAATTGAATGAATTAATGATGATGATTTATTTGTAGATATCACGCTATGAAAACTGAGTATAATATATGGCCTAAGACCAAAACTTTATGAGCTCCATTTAAAATATTTATCATAATGCATGGCTAACCGCCTTTTTTGCTGCCTAATCTGTTAATGTCCATGTTCTCACACAGGTTTAGATGTTTGTGCCCGATGAGTCCGTTTCCGGCATCTAATTCAATGACGTCATTAAAGACTATAAAATTAAAGATGACGTCATAGTGAAGAAGGTACGCATGATTCCTAACCTCGCTGGAAGGAATGAACTTGTACGCGATGGAGAGCGCCTTGTTGAGTGACATGTTGGCTTCCTTGACGTTGTCAGAGGCTCCCTGCAAGCCCTTCAGTCGCAACCAATCAAAGGGTTGAGGTTCGAAACAAGCATTGCTTGACATTACCATCACACAAACACACACACATACACACACACACGCACGCACGCACACACGCACGCACACGCACGCACGCACGCGCCCTTTGTTGTATTCTCTGCTTACGCAGCGGTAGGCCATTTGGAGCTATGGACACACGTCTCCACTCTATCTTATCCGCCTCATCCTCACGTCAAAATCTCTTACCATTCATATCCTTCTCTGTCAGGCATGTTGTTTCCGGTCTCCCTCTACGTCTTTTCCCATCCACCCCATAATCCGTACATTTTGGCATTCGACCACACCTACCACCTTTCACTATTAAACATCTAAAAATCTACTTCAATAGGTTCTGTATAAAAATTTTGACAGTTTGCGACTCCAGTAGGATCTACTACGAAGCTCGATAGCGCATGTGCTGCAGTGCGAGATTGCGGAAATCCCCCACTCAGGCTGAAAATTCTTCCTAAGTTTGGACCAGGGGAGGGCAAATCCCTTCCCTAATTTTGAATTCCTCCCCCACGGTTGAAAGCAAGAGATTCAGGTTGTTTCACAGAGCATCTGAAAGGAAATCAATGTCCCTCGTTAAATTTGGAAATGCTTCCCTAACTTTACGCGCCAGAAGGGCCGCCCCCGAATTTTTTTTTAGCACGAGCACTGATAAATTTATAGGCTAAAGTAATTGCCTTTTTTGACGTCTATTCTGTTAATGTCCATGTTTTCACACAGGCTAGACGTTTTGCACCCTGATGAGGACTGCTGGAGCAGTTTCTACTGCAGGAGTTTCTATGGCCGGATGCCCTTCCTGATGCCAATCAAATAAATAAAAACAAATAAATAAAACAAATAAATCATCCATATTTACATGCTTGAACGGATTCTGATATTTTCCATCGCAGTATATGTAATAGTTCAAAGCATCTGCAACATAAGAAACGTAACATCAGGTAACAAATTGCTAAATTTTTTTACTACACAGTTTCCGATGAAAATGACCACACTTTAAACTTATCATAACTCGGTCAAAACTTATCAGATTGGTCTGAAACTTTATACACAACAACGGTGGCCATATCTACACCGGCTTGGAAATTTGTAGATAAATTCGAGCAATTTTGACAAAATTATGGCTGTTTTAACAAAGTGCCAAAAAAAGTTTCCAACATTAGTAGCTGTCTATTGTGTGCCTACTGTTAAGTTAAAAGCAAGCGGTCCAGAAATTTAGTCGCAGCTGATCTTCAAAGTGTTCTCCTTGTTAAAAGGCTCGACACCTCAAAATCATAATTTTATAACGTCAACATTTGACTTAAATGGGCTTGGCTTAAATCAACTGGGGGGGCTTGCGACCAAGATTGGGGGGCTTAGCCCCGCCAAGCTCCATTCTGGCGCCGCCACTGACTAAAAGAAACAATGAGATCAAGCGCTACCTTGCTCTGTAGCCACATATGCTGAGAAAAGCTGCAGAAAAAATGAATGCGGGGTCATGCAGAAGTCCCCAATGCCCTGTACACAAAACACATCGGTTTTCAATATCATGAAATTAAAAAAATTGATGTTTTAAAACTTGATCATTTTTGGTCGTTTTCCCTTCAACAAACTGCATAGACTTTAATTATTAAAAACGTAATAGTTTTCAATATCTTTCATTAAGAAAGATCCATGTTTAAAAATTAAATAGTTCTACTAATTACGAAAAGCAAGAAAATATAAAATAAAGCAAGCTCAGCTTTAATATGAGTGATTCGAACATAATTGAATTCAGTCCTATAACTAAATTTTTGCTTATGCCATTAATGTGTGGTGCAATAGATCGAGTTGTATTAATAATAACAAAAATGCACATTCTTACTTGCTATAACGTGATAACAGTCTAGAAATATTTCACACTCTGAATAATTTCGGGCACGCAAATAACGGATAAAGTCAGCAATACAGCACAGTCACGGGAAAAATTCAAGCTATTACAAACAATAGTGAATGTAATTAAAATCCAGGGCCACAAAATCTCTTGAGATTAGAACAATCACAATTTCGGAGCTAAACTGTCATTTCAGACTGATTGTCACTTGCTAGCTAAGGACTGTAGTTACTACCAGTTGAAAACAATTGATAGAAGAAAATTCAGCAGTGAAAAAAAGTAATTAGAAAATGAACAAATTGAATATACTCACCACGCCAATGGCAAGGTGGAGTCCTGTGAGGGACCAACACACTACCAGTGTGAAGATGCCGAATGCGCAGTAACTGAAAATTGAGACACAAATTTACTTTGATGTAAATGTTTTATATTGAATTATATTGCTTATATAATTTCAATAAAATCATTGAATTCTTATGGACATATTTGGTTATGCCAAATTTGTATATATAGCCCAATCAAATATTTTGTTTAAGGATAAAATATGAGCAATGCTGTGCTTTTTACGATAAATGCCAATATTACTATTAAAGATCATTACATCTGTAATATCTCGCTGTTTCAGATATTGGGATTCATTTACTCTTAATCAAAGTTTCGTTGCATTTGCATAATTTGGTTGTTATTTGATCTTGATGTTGTTTCTTCGTTGCGTAATTTTGTAGATTTTCATCATTCATACACTGTCTTATTTCAGCTGCTTACATGACATTGCAGACGTGTGAAGATGAATCATAGCTCTCTCGTTACTTGATTTGATCGCATGACTAAATTTTTCAATCAACCAAGTGTCCCAAAATGATAGTTTCTGTAGTAAGGCAGATAATAATCGCGTCTATTAGTGCAAACAAATTGGTCGCTTCACAAACTAAAACATGAAATAACCCTGCCCCAACCCTAACCTAACCCGAAACTAACCCTAAACTACCACTAAACTAACCCTAAACAATCCCTAAACAATTCCTAAACAATCCCTAAACTATCTCTAAACAATCCCTAAACTATCCCTGAGCTAACTAACCTTAAACTAAAATAAGCATCCATAAATAGAATTCCTCTGCAGTAGGCCTTTTAGATGATTAACTATGACGAGCTGCGACCAATTTATTTGAGCTTTTAGACGCTACTCAGATAATAACGCAACACAAACAAGCAGCATCGAGACTAGAGCATAAAAGAAACCCAAAATAACAGTTTAGAAGAATTTTGAAATAGGCTAATTTAAATTTATCATAATAAGTTCTGGCCAAATTGAAATTGAAGACCCAAAACGAGTCCACATTTTGGGCTAATAACAAACCTGCATATAATGATATCTATGCTGTGTATCTATTTATCATATCTATTTATGTCAAGTATTCCATAAGCTTTTGATTTTAAATAAGACTTTAAATAGGATTTAGAAAATTAACCTGATTAATTCATTTGAAAACGTTAATTACAAGATGATTAATACTTACTAAAAACTGATGTAAAAACTACATGTATAACTGAGTAAGCAGCCGTATTAATTCAATTAATCCACTTAATTAATAGTAATTAATAAATTTAAATCAATAATTCATAATTAATAATTAAATTGATTTAATCAATTCGTCGTTAATTCACCACGAAGGTAGTATGCAATCAGTTACACAAAACAAGAAAACATAGAAAGAATAAAAGAAAGAGTCACTACATATCAAGTTACCAAACGATCTACCAAGTAGGCAATACAATAAACATAGATTAAGGCCGAGCAATAGCTATTGAACGATCTCGTTAGGCTATAGGCTACTTGTTTTAAAACTATCGGTGATCGAGTAATATAGTAGGTCTATAGATGAGCAAGTGACTGACATGAGTAGCACACATTTGGAGGAGGCTCCCACCCCGGCGAGCAAGAGGAGACAGAGGAACATGAGCCAGCCAAATATCGGCAGTAGGACCCTCCACCTACACGTACATCATACACAACAGCGTTCTTTCACTTTCACAACTCCATTATAACGGTAATGCATTGTAATTTTATATTAGTTTTAAATTTTAGTACCCCATTGCAGCGAGGAGGTTATGCACCAGCTGATGGTCGTTGGTGGTGGTTCCACCGTAGACTGGTAGGCATCGTAGGAAGGAAGGCCGGAAGGTGTCAGGGGCAAGGGGGCACTGAACATGAAAGGGCCAAATCAATTCGTATACGCCGGTACGCCTCGTTTTGGCGTGAGTAGCGTTGTTTAACCTTTATGCACGTGGGCAATTATTGTAAAGTTGAGTATCAAGCTGTCATTGTATCATCTCTGAGTATGAAGCGAACTTGATATTCAACAATCTTATTAAAATTCTTTCTTAGAGTCCATTTCGCTTGCCGGTACGACTCGTTCTGACGGAAATGGCGTTGTTTAACCATTATATACATCGGCAATCATTATCAAGACGAGTATTAATAAAGCAATAATTAAAATTCGAATACCGCTATTCACAATAGCCAATGAGAAACTAGACATTAAAATGTAAAAACCAGCAGTTAGAAAATTACAATCTAGCAAAAATAATGCAATTATTATTATTGTCGAGCATAAAGCGACCTCTATACCCAACAATCTTATAATAATTCTTTATTAAAGTCCGTTTCGTCCCCCGGCACGTCTCGTTCTGGCGCGAGTAGCCGCTCAGTCGGTCGAGCACGACGTTGTGCGCGCGTGCTACGTGTTGTTTAACCATTACAGGGTGCAGCAAAAAAATACCCCCCTAGCAGATTCGCGATAACTCAGCCAAAAATCAATATTTTTGCTTCATCTTTTCAGGGACTATACCTAAGATATTTTGACACAAGGTCCCTAAATTTCAAACGAAAACATTAATGCGTTCAAAAGTTATAAAAGTTCTTGTAAAAAAAAATCGAAAAATGAAATCAACCACACGTCAAAGCGACTGGAGTTTTTTATGTTACAAAATAGCGTTTCAGTAACGGAGCGCTTTGATTCCCTTTGAATAATTTGGTGGCCCTGAAAAGGGTCGATTTTTGCTGGCTTACTTAGCTGATGTTGAAAGTGGCCACCGTCTTCGCTGATGCAGGAATTGAGACTTTTCCTGAAGGCAAGGACAGCTTTATCGATTGGTGCCTGCGGCAGATCAGTCCAGATCACTTCCAGTACCGTCTTGAGTTCTGCCTTGTTCTTTCGCTTTGGCCTGTGAGTTCAGTACCTTTCAAGCATCGCTCCCCAGACATGATAGTCAAGCGAATTTAGATCTGGAGAGTTCGGAGGCCATTCATCTT
>JAQIWG010006196.1:0-13583 GCA_034695025.1 Chamaedrilus cognettii | reverse complement strand
CTTCATAAAAACTAAGCTTTGCCCCCCCTGCATTGATGAAATGAAAGTCCCCCCCTGCTTGGTCTGACATGTGAATTATATAGAGAAGAAATGGATAAGGACTGTTAAGCACGTCTCGAAAAAAAATCGTCAGCACCCTCCCATCAGCCTCCCCCCCCCCGCTCGTGAGTTCAATTCGAGGAGAAAAGTGTCACAAATGTCATGCAGCGAGCTGAGCGATAAAATGTCTGCCCCCCCTGCTAAAATTCTTGTTCCCACGCTGAGAATGGTGACGCTACGGCCCTGCTCTAATTATAAGTTTCATATGCAAACAACGTGGGCTGCTGTGGTGGTTTATTGTCTCCAGATGACTCGACTCTAACAGAGAGCCTTTCGGTGACCACCATACATTTATCCCACAAACCATCACTGGTGTATCAGACGTGGGACACACGCGAGATGCAAAAAACCATTACCGGGCATCACCCTACAAATTCCATCACACAGACGAAGATGCAGCGTATTTAGCTAATGGCTAATTTTTGGCTTTACGATCAACACGCGATCAAATATTGAGTACTATAAATGACAGCAGACCTCCAGCTCCACCCTCAATGCCATTATCTCGCGTTCCTTCATCCCGGTTTGATGCGTTAAATATTTTAAAAGTTGAATCGATCAATATATGCAACGGCCGCCATGCCGCCGTTTTTTTATCACATGATTGACAGCAGCGTCCGCATGCTCTGATTGGTTGTGTGATCGTTTTCATCACACAAATGACTAGTGTGCTCGTCATTCGAATGGTCCATTCAGATGACCAAGTTTTCATCATTCGCATGACACACAAGGCGTGTGACACACGAATGATGATTTGTGGGATGAATGGATAGTGATCACCAAACGCCACAACGAACCAAACACCGAACGCGATTAGAGACTCACAGGCTGACGACACGGTGAGGTTATTGATGAGAGACCACGATCGCGTCGTCGCTGCGTTTACTACCTTCTGACACTGACCCTGCCACAACCAATCAGAATTATCACCCTACCAGAACCAATCAGAATCACGCTACCACAACCAATCAGAATCATCCTATCACAACCAATAAGAATCACGCTACCACAACGAATCAAAAACAATCAGAAAAAAGCCTTTTTGCATGAATCTTATGTGCCGAGGAAGTATCGCAGTTTTCGGTATAAAAACTGCATACATGTTTGCAGCGCAGTAAATTATCCTTTTCCTGCCAAAAATAGCAATGTCATCAAATGCTGACAAAAAGGCCGTAGCAGATCTTTATTTCAGGGGGGGAGGGGGGGGGATTTTGATTTTCGACTTGCAGCCGCACTCGCGAGCGGCAAAAGCGGGTGTTGACGGGGACTTTTCTTGGGGAAGATTTTTGAGATCATAATTCTTATGTCTTCCTAGTCGTGTTCCCATGAAGCACCATATAATCATCATGCAACTGCCTTACAGGAAGACCCTCGTGGGATCATAGATGTTTGGAACACGTCGACGAACGATGAACACGCAAAAATCACACAAAATCATGTCTTCATCGACAGATTCCGTTAACATGGATGGGAATCTGACGTTGACTATATAGTGTAACTCATCCATAACTCTTTAGCTTATATCCTGGGGCCTGTTTCATGCACATTTCTTAACACATTAACTTTTTAAGAGTCAGTTTTAAAATAAATTAAAATTAAAAATTTAATTTTAATCCATTCCCGATCCCCATGAAGCCTTCATTTCGATAAGACAGTTTCAAATAACAAACGCTAAGATTTTCCTAAGATTTGCTTAAGAACTTCTTAAGACCAAATTTTCTATGATGTTTTGAGAAACAGGTTCCTGTCAGAGGCGGTTCCAGGAATTGTTGCTGGGTAGGGAACTTGCGACCGGGGGAGGGGGGGAGGTGCTGGCAGAATCTGTTGACCAAAAATGTTTTCTTGTGCTAAATTACCGGAAGGGAGGATGCAAATTCGTAGTGGGGGTGAGACACTTTTTGCTTAATTCAGCATTAGGTATCGTTTCTCTACTAATTTTTTTACATAGGGAAAAAATTATTTTCATGCTGGTTGGGAAGATGTATCCCCTTCTCATCCCCAACTTAGAAGTAGACCCCTGCGCCGGCCGCGTCGTTCCGCCGGTATTTTGTACCCGCCACCGCCGCCGATATTTGTACGTCGGAGCGCCGTAGCCGCCGCCGACAATAGGTCGGCGCGCCGCCGACCCCAAACTTGAACTCAAAACTTACATAAGACAATGAATCGTTTCATGCATCACTGGATGCTAATCTGCCTGATTCTGCTTGTAGAGACTGCGCCGTATTGGCCTACATATTCTATATTTGCCAACACCGCAAGTCTTCATCAAATGGTTCATTAATCCTCCATTAAATCCTCCATTCTCCATCCTTAACCCTCCCTCAACTCTCAACTCTCATCTTCAACCTTCATCTCTCATCCTCAACTCGATCTCTTATCTTCAACTCTCATCTTCAACTCTCATTCTCAACTTTCAACTCACAACTCATCCTCAACTCCCAACTCTCATCCTCAACTCTCAGTTCCCATCTTCAACCGTCAAAGCTTATCTTCAATCCTCAACTCTAGTCCTCAACTCTCAACTCTCATCCTCAACTCTCAACTCTCATCCTCAACCCTCAACTCTCATCTTCAGCTCTCATCCTTAACACTCATCACTTATCCTCAACTCTCATCTTCAACTCTCAACTCTCATCCAAATCTCAACTCAGATCCTCAACTCTCAATTCTCATACACAACTCACAACTCTTATACTCAATTCTATCTTTTGAGGGTGGGTGGCAGGGTGCTTTATTTGAATGGCCCGGCACCGCCGAACGCCGCTGCCGCCTAGATTTTCACTCACCGCCGCCGAGTATAATCGGTCAGCGCGCCGCCGCCGCCGCCGCCGCCGCCGCCGCCGATCGAAAACAACCGGCGCGCCGCCGCCGACAATAGCAGGTCGGCGCAGACCTCCACATAGAACCGCCCCTGGTCCCTTCTCAACTGTGCTAACAAACCTTTTCGCAGACGCCCTGCATGCACGACTGCCCGTCGCTCAGCGCGAGCGTGGCACCTGTGGACGCGCTGCTGTACCGCTGACACGGAGCGGCGGCCGAGCCACGGCAACACCAGTAGCACGCGCTCGCAGCTGAAACAAGTGGCCAGTTGGAGAACTGGAACAAGATTAGGTTAGGGTTAGGGTAAGTGAGTGAATGCACTTAAGCTCACTGATAGTTCACTGGGATGTACATAGGCGGGCACCAGCAGTAGCACGCTCTGGGTGACACCAGGCAAGTATATTGTAGGCCTAAATTTGATTTCAATCTTTCACTTTTCAACACTAAATCATTCATCAAAAACACTGAACTCCCTTGCAAAATTATAAGGCACTAAGACACAAAGCATTTTTCAGCTATTCAATAATCCTAAGACACAGCGCTCACCACATAGCTTCTTGACCGACAAACACCCCTGGAAGTTAACAAGCTCTGCAGGTTTGGAAGAGCCATAGCTACTGGCACTTTTTCATGCCTCCTAGTCCCAACCTAGATGCGCATGAGACAGTATGAACCTTTCCGTGTCTCCTAGTCCAAACACAGATGCGCATGAAACAGCATAGACCTTTTCTTGCCTCGCAGTCCCAACTTACAAGAGCACGAGAGAGCATACATCATTCCGCGCCTCCTAGTCTCAACCTAGACGCGCATGAGACAGTATTTTCTGCTGACCGTCGGCGCAGACGCAGGGCTGCAGTCCGTTGTAGGCGCACACGTTCTGACAAACTCCTCCGCTGCAACTCCCTCTGCATCAACAGTGCAGTCCATGCAAGGTTTAAGCATTGATCGATCTGAGAAGCGCCCTCGTGAACAATGCATTATACATGCTTTAAAAAGAGAGTTTCTCTATAGAAATATTGAAATACAAAGAAAAGGAAGATATAAAACAGCAGATTATGAACGGCATTGCAAATATGAATACAGACGATTACACGATATGAGCGTTCTGTTTGTTTATTTAGCCCACCCATTGAAGCAGCTTGTTCCGTCAGTAACGTTGTTGGAGGCAGGACAGTCCCAACTTTGACCAGTGAATAAGCAGTCAGGAATTGCATGCTGTGACGTTTTGAAGCGAGAAAACTGTCTTAATAGCATCAATATAAATTATTGCTAAGGTATTAGACAAAACAGTACCTCCTTGATGTGATTCACGCAAAGATGATTCACATGATATTGCTTAAATTCGATGATGCAGTTGCGAATTTGAAATCGATTCAATTTGCATGCATTACTGGATTTAACTGAGAAAATGTGTAGCTTAGAACCTCATTATTTTTGCTGCATAATAGTGAATAAAAATTTAAATCTTCAAAGTAGCGCCATGCCAGACAGATTCGTCAAGGCTCGCTGCGTGTGGAGGAGGAGGCTGGAGTCAATGCTTTGCTAAGCAAAGTCGCAAAGTCGCAGGCGCAAAGTCACAGTCGCAGAGACACAATCGCAAAGTCACAAAGTATTATAATTGGATTTCTAGCACGTAAATTTTCATATGGTAGCAATATCTAACATAACCTAATGGTTATGTCGCTCCATCATCCAAACGTGTATCATGGCAAGAATAAATGCTTAGTTACACTACGTGTTGAATGTCTGATTCTTGGCCACGCTTTGAACACGCATGCTTCCTGATGATACGAACAATAACATACATGTTCAAAAACGAACAAAATTGTGCATGTACATTACATCTTCCCACGGATGCAGTCGTGTTCCCATGAACCACCAAAACCACCAAATAATCGTCTTAAGAGACGACGCTTGTAGAAACATGGATGTTCGAAACACGCCGACGATAAAAGCTCTAAAATGGTACATTACGCATTCAACGTCGAATTCTGGGAACATGGCTGGAAACTAACATTGAACACGTAACGTAACTAGGCCTTAAGAGATTAGGTTAGAAGAGGATATTTGCAGTAAGCGTTGGCGATGCAGGACAGGCTGCTCGAGTCCTGTTCGCGACAGAGAGTCGTGCTTGGCGCGGGCTTGCACCGACTGCAGCAGATGTCATTGGCGTCACTGCCAACACAGCGAGTCACACGTCAGCAGAAAACGACAAAATTATGTCATCAAGCAACAACGGCCAGCTGCATAACGAATGTTATGGATATCAAGTGTTCAGATTCTCAAAGATTTAAAAATTGGCACTAGAAAGACTAACATCCTGATCAAATATAAAGTCGGAATGCATCAGTTGCCTTCTTGCCAAAATTTGGCGTCTGCAAAACATGATGAATAGTGTACTGATACTGCGTTATCACAGCCATCTGCTCTTTTTCGAACTTCTCATCTATAATAATTTAGCTAAAAGCGCCAACGAGGTGTAAGATAACAGAAAGAAAAAAGAACAACTGTAGAAATGATAGAACAACAAAAGAAAACCTGAATTTGGTATCGTGAGAGGAGTAGGGCAAAAGAACAAGATGAAAGAGAAAATAATAGACGAAAATGCGAGGCAGGAAAGGAAAACAAAAAGAGCAGGAATAACAGATAAACTAGTGAATCGAATTTGAGAAACTTGTATGATATACCTAGAGCAGCGACCGCAACCCTTTGCATTGGGCGACCCGTAAAAAATTTAGAAGAGAGCTACGACTCCACTTTTTATAGCACAAATGTGTAACATACACAATGTCAATGTTTGGAAGAGATCAGGCGTCCCAGGAGAAAACAACGACAACATCATATGGAGTCGGGACCCACAGATTGAGAATCTCTGATCTAGAGAAACATATTTTGAAAATAGTGGAATGAGATTTCTTGCAGAGACCTGCAGACTGCATCCGGCTTGAGCGCGCAGGCCGTGGTGCAGCAGGGGTCGGTGCCCTGCAGGGTGCTCGCACCTCCGTCACACGCCTCTGCACCTTCACGCTTACCGTTGCCACAGAAACTTGTGCTTCGCGCTGCGACAACGCAACACGAGAACCAGGAATTGTTTAAGGCCTTTCTACAAATTGGTAGGTCTTCACACTTAGGGTCTCTTTCAACCATGCATATTTTGCAGGTAATTTCGCTGCAATTTTGCATGCAATTTTGCATGCAACCGTGTTAAGGCAGACAGACGACCGTTGTCATGACAACGATTTCCTTAACTGGGTTAATGCACAACTTTTTCCTTAACTGGGTTTCTTGCACGACTTGCATAAACACAGTTAAGGATATTTTACACTGTAATTTTCTTAACATGGTTGCATGCAAAATTGCATACAAAATATGCATCGTGGAAAGGTTACCGTGGACGCAAATGTGGAGACAATGATGAGACAAAGTCACAATTAGTAGAAATTGACATTATGGTATAAAAAAATTAGACCTTTGATATTCAAAAGTGGAGTTTTTGAAAGTACAATGTAGAGTCCATAATTTGGATGTCGTATCCATGAGTGCGGGATAGACAATGACGCCGCTTCGCTTTAAAACTAAAAGGTCTCGCCTCCACCCCCCCCCCACCCAGCTCGTGAGTTTCATTCGGATATGAAAAATGTTTTTTTGGACTGAAAATTTAACGTTTTCTCAAGACTTGGAACTTTCATGTGGAATCCATACAATTTCGTTAAATGAATCCTGAAGATTGAGAATAACGAGTACAACAAGTATAACAACACAACAATAGTTCAGTTGCGAATACTAGCAAAATAATGCTTGACTGACTGCCAAGCATTATCATTCACAAGCATGCAAGGCATTAGCAGCAACTCATAGTGGGTACTGTGTCCATTTACTGTCAATTGACTGTTGTGATTCTATATTTTTTCATAATACAAATAAATACACGTAAAAAACGTATTTACAAGCTTTGAACATCCTTTTTTGGTTTAAATTGAATCACTCAAAAATAGAATCTCAGCTTTTAGCAAAGACACTCGTCTTCAGAAAAAAGACAATCTCATTTACCAGCGGAATAAATTAAGAATTTAACGATACGAAATAACAAAGCCATAGTGTGAAGAAAAATTTAAAAGATGCTATTTTATTTACATACGAGTAAAGCACATGTCTAGTTTCACTTGCAGTACGCTGGCGATGGTTCTTGTGCTGCAGGGTGAAAAATTCTGAAGCAAAACAAAGCTGTGTGTGTAATTTTCCGTTGATTGAGATTTTGAATTGACTTGCTTAACTTTTGCAACACTTGGGCCGGGTTTTTTAAGAGTTAAAATTTAAATGCAAGATTTATATCTGTAAAATTCATCACATGACGTTAAATATATCCCTGATCAACATTTTGGTACCCCGATCGGGTGCTATGACGTCATGACCTTAGATTAAATTTGAGAACAGATTCAAACATAGTTGGATTCAATAACAGCGTCTGGTACTCACCAGTGCTACCACTCACTTTTTTCAAGAAGTGTCAATTTTTTTACACAAATCATTACATATTGCACAGATTTGTCAGATTGATCATATTCATATTCAAAAAAATTGCCACTTAAAAGCATTTAAAGATAAACATAGGAAAAAAACATTTATCAGACAATAAAACAATTAATTGACAGACTGGTAGAGTAGCACTCACGTTGTTGTTCGGTTCGTAGCCCATGACAGCGTACTGATACATGAGGTAGTTTCCGTTTGACGGGGGGGCGCATTCAGCCACCGCAGGGTCATGCTGGGCCCCCCAACCGTGGCCTGGAGTCAAAATATTCTTCTATATTTAGGCTTAAATTTTGAACATTTTCTGAAGCACAAAATCGAATTCACTGTGAAAGGAGTTTTCACTAAATCTGTGTGAACTGAGTAGTTTCAAAATAAAATTAATTATATATTTAAAATTAGACAATGCTTGTATTAACGAAATGGATTGTACACTGTATAACGTAGAATTGATTACCACAATTGATCACTAAGAAAGAAAAAAATGTTTTCAGAGTTTAAAACTTTGATTTCGTATTGCCTTTGCGATCAGTTAAAATCTTCTTTTCATGCGAAAATATTCTCCATTGTTCAAACAAGACTTACCAAATTCTGTAATTCAACGGGTGTTCAGAAACCATGCAACAGACAAACAACACCCTGTCTGACCAATCAAAATAAATAGCTGGTTATCATCAAATGATAGAAAAGTCTTATCAGTTTGGTATTTACGCATGTTAGTTGTTAATATTGAATTACCTAATTACACTCATTAAGTCTAAAACTCTAGATGAGAATTTTCTTCTTCACTGGAAACCAGCTGTTGATAATTGTGATTCTTTTCTGATAGTTAATAGAATTTAAACTAATATCAAACACACAGACCTAGGGCCATTTAAATGGCATATTTTAAAATAAAAGAAATTTTAGCCACGAAAACTTTAAAATACTATATCTGATCGGTCATTTAATCTTAAATTCAATCATTAGCAAAAACTTAGAATACCCATCTTCTTTGCATATGACTAATTTTAATAACTTTCTTTTGATTAATTCTTTTGATTAACAGCAGTTTAAAAAAATATTTTAATCCCTTGTCAGATATTTAAGTTAAAATGCACTTTGTGACTTTGCATCTGCAACTTTGCAACTTTGCAACTGCGACTTTGCGACTTTGCTTAGCAAAGCAAGCATCCACTCCAGCCTTCTCCTCAACACGCAGCGAGCCTCGAGGAGTCTATCTGGCAAGGCGCTATTTTAAAGCCTTCTCATCATTATTCTTCACTATAATGCAACAAAAAGAAAAGTAAATCAAAATTACACCATATAGGCATAAAAACACTATTTTAATAGTAAAAAATAGCTTGATTTAAATTTTATTAGTAGGGCCTATTGAATGGTGTTGCAGTTCAGAATTTTCTTTCAAACTGCTCGTATTTTTGTCGCGTTAATATCGCATTTTTTCAAATCTTGATGCATATTTCTTTTATTTTTCCCCATAAAGCGACGCAAACAGAGTTGGGACAGCAGACTGAACTGACCGTGAGCCGTGATGAGGTCAGTTTCCTGAGTGATTAGCTTCTGACCATATTTGTTTTCAAACGTCGTCCAGCCAGTGTTGTAACAATTTCCTCCAGAACCTTTACGGCATTGGTTAACATCATACAGATATGCTAGTTATTGTAAATAATTTATTATGTATATTATTTTTACCGATTTGACAAATTTATTCAAGATCAAAACTCAATTGAATCATTTTAATACTCATTTTGAGTATGTCAATGCAAGCAAATACACCTATTTTTAGCATTATTCAGCGATGACAACTAGTGACTTCTGCATAAAACTCTTTTTAACTTACACGCCGTCTGAAATTCACAGTAACACCCCTCAATCACAAAATTCTAGACATAATCTTGATAAAAGGAGATCCGAGCAGATGCCTTGGGCAGGGATTGTTACAAAGTATAAAGTACATACAAGGAGACCTAAGCAGATGCCTTGCGCAGTGATTTTTATGAAGTAGGAAGTTTGTACAAGAAGAGCAGATGCCTTGAGCAGTCATTGTCATCAAATAGAAAGTAGGCTACATACAAGGAGAGCAGATGCCTCCGGCAGCGTTGGCTTGACTGGATGCGAGCCAGGACAGACCGAGCACGGAGTCAGAGAAGGGTGTGTAGGTAAAGAGATGGGCCAGGCAGTAGCCACTCCAGTCAGCCTGGCTGAACGCCTGCCCACCACATGGAAATGAATTGAAGATTTCTTCAAATTATTAAATTATCCAGCAAAATACTACAACAACAGGCATCAGGAAAATAAGAATTTAGTAACGAACCAACTAGAAACTAGTCCGCCACAAAAGGCTCACAAGAGTTTGTAGATGTAGAATGGATTTCACTGTCTACAGTCTACACAATGCAACTCCACACATTTTTAGCTATGAACAAAAGAGATCAATGACAGTTTAAGCTAAAAATATTGCTTGCTAAATATTCCACAAGAGCTTGCTAGCTAGAGCCAGCAAGAGCTTGGTAGATGTTCTATGAAGAATGCCGCATTGGAACAAAAAAGAAACTAAATTTCTTAACTCATCGCATGATGTGGGCATTCAAATTAACAATTGGAGGTATGTTTGTAACTGACGGTGAGAAGTGCCTTGGAGTCCCATTGGTTGGTGAGCATATTGTAATGAACCTGCCCCTCCGCAACAGCTGTAGGAGCCGAGTGCACAAGGATCTGCACAACATAACATAGGCTGCATAGCGCATAGCATGCTTAGTTAGAGGCGCACACTGTAGCTACTAGCTCGGCCAAAGACTTCCAAACAAGAACAGACTCTTGCATCAATCAGAGACAAATGACCCCACCGATCCGCCATCTTGCCACTCAATTTACTGTAGATTTTCAGTGCAGGCCTACGCCGTCACGCATCAGCCGGCTGCCGACACAATAAACCCAGGTGGTAAGATGGTGGCTTTAAGGAGCCATGTCTACCAACGAGACTGTCAGAAAATTTGAGGTCCAGTTATTGTTCTGATGTCTTTGAGCGAAACCCAAATATTTAAGAAGCAATGTTCACTCAGCCACTCTGACAATCTGATCCAAAACGGCGCTGATGTATTTTATGGGCAAAATTATATCTTCCCACCTTAAAATTTTGTTGCGCCCCAAATTGTGAAAAAGACTATAATTGGCAAGGCCACCGATCCTTCTGACCCAACGTTATGATGTGCCTGGCTGCCTGGGTACAAAGCCAGCAGGTTCAAAGTGACACATGGTCAGAAATGAGAAAATACGCTATTGTGCATTGCATACTATACATATTAAACATATTTACGCACTTAGTCTGTCTGTTTTACAGTCTTAGAAACACTTGGTTCAAAAATATAATAAATGCCTTTATCCGTGCTTGGCAAAATTTGAAAATATTCTCTAATCACAGACTATCTATAAAACATAATGTAAACATATACGAGACTGGTACAGATTTTTTGACGAAATGCAGCGCCCAATGACTAGTAATCCGCGTTAAGAAACTACGTGTAATTGCTGAATTCATGACAAACCCCTTTGATCTCGAATCCAAGGTTGGAATAGCTGCCAAACTGTGTAGTTGTGTAAAGGTTGTTAACTCGATTCAGAACAGAAACCTGTAACCAATCAATAAAAATATTTATTTCATTGGACTTCACCTAATTTATTATTCATGAGCCCTAGCCTAATTAATCAAGGACTCGTTGACCACCTCAAGAAAACCTTTCTCGGGACACGAAAGGAATCGTTCTTAGGCCCACCGATATATATTTTAACCTAGGCCTTCACTCGAATGATCGAATCCTAGCTCAAAACTCATAGAGTTTTTGGTCCCAATCAAAGACCAGTAGACAGAAACAAATTTTGTAGCTATTTTGGATTAGGCTGTGGTAACTCCTTTTTTGAAGCAGACTGCAGAAAGCCGAAGTACCGGTAGTGTAATATTGATATGCACCGTTGCAGGCAAACTTCAAACTGGCTCAAAAACAAATCATCTGCTAAAAACAAATGACGTCGTCATCTTTCAAACAGAATATTCAGCGATTGTGTCAAATCAAGGTCCACCCGCACTGGTGCATACCACAATGATAACGCTATTATCGTGGTATGCACCATTCCGGGTGCACCATAATACAACGGTAATGCATGATTCTCACGATGATGGTACCTCAGAAAAATGTGGCAAAATTTTGAGAAATATGGGGCAAGGTTTGAGAAAAAATACGATTTTATGCGGAAAATCGGAAAAAACGCTAAATATGCGAGAAATTCGAAAAAAAACACAAAAATGCAAAAACGCAATCGCTTTTATTTCTAGGGGCCTTACTGATGATTCAAAATAAGCTAAATCAAACCAATTTTACGCTACAAAAGTGACATTTTATGCAGAAATATGTGCAAAAATGGTAAAATATGCAATTTAATGCCGGAAATCCCAAAAAACCCGATTTAAGTGCAAATCCGGAAAAACGCGAACTATGCCAGAAACAGAAAAAACGCGAAAAAAGAAAAACTCAGATTTAGCGTAACTACCGCGATATTAGCGTAGCCTACCAAATAATTGGTGGTTTGCGAGGTGCTATTCTGTCCAACGCTCAGAAAGAAGCGATAGTCTGCGACGAGCATGACGGAACACGTCGTCTTGGCGCCTGCCGTCGTCTGACGCTTATTACGCACTGCGTAACAGCAGCAGCCAAAAAAGCACAGCTCAGCAGCAATACAAACCATAGACGGGCAAAACCAGTTGTATGGAGTTGCTTGCAAAACCAGTTATAAAAAATGAGACCCACAGAAAAGAGAGACAAGAATAAACATGATTTAACAAGCTATACTACAACAAATATTTAGACACCTGCGAAAGATATTGACAGTTATATAACCTTACATCCTGCGCCCTCGCTGTCTGCTCCATTCTTATCATGCAGTCGATCAGGTGGGACCTCAGTCTGTAATGGTGCCTGCACTCCACAGAAGGATTCATTCGATCTGAAAGTTTACAGAATATTAGTTCGAATTTAAGTTAGCGGAATATAAATTAACAGAACACAAGTTACTGAAATACACGATAACAGAATATTCAGTTGACTAAATTTGATTCACGGATAAATTCCTGTATTATATTAAAAATTGATAACCTATATTAGTGTTCCACTAATATAAGTTAGTTAGCACAATGTAACTGGCATGATAAGTGTAAGTTATCATTATTATAAATAATATGCAAGACTTTAAAAACTTAACCAGTGCATCTCTAATCATGATTATAAGCCTAAAGCTAACAAATGTATATGTGAATCGTAAAAAATGCCAGACACATTCTGAGGTGCAAGCTAATTCAAATTTTTGCTGCTAAATTTAAACAAAAAGTTATCAAATAAAAAATAACTTGCGTTGTATTATTTGCATAGACAATTATTAATAGTGCCAATGTATAATAATTATAAAATCATTGCAAAACGCCATGCTTCGTCGGAGTCCTACACAGAATTCTGGTCCTCCCCAGATCTGATGTCGGACAGCCTGTAGACGATCATAGTGTACTCATCTGAGTTTGGAAGATGTATCCGAGACGGCTAAATAGCAAACCAACGACAAGGCAGATATCTTGTCTCCTTTTATTTTTTTTCTTCATCCTTGGTGAAGAAAGGGAGACTAAGGTGGTTTGGACATGAATGTGGAACGCATGAATGAGGTAGACTGGGTATCCGCATGCCGATATATAAAGGTAGAAGGGATCGTTGGAAGAGGGAGGGAAAGAAAACATGTAAGCAGGCGGTAGAGAGCGATATGAAGAAGCGAGGCATGAATGGAGGAATGGCAAAGAATCGAGAGTTGTGGGCGAGTCTCATCGTGGGAAACGTCCAACCCGTGTTGACACGGAAAAGTGGACGTGGAACGTAAATGAATGATGATGATGATGATCCTTCAATTCAAATTTCAAAATTCAACTAATTTAAGAAATCTTAATTAGTTTATTATTTTAAGAAATCACTGATAGCCTTTGAAGCCTATCGTGTGGCTACTAACAATGTTACACCCAATAGGGTGGCTACTAACAATGTTACACCCAATAGGGTGGCTACTAACAATGTTACACCCAATAGGGTGGCTACTAACAATGT
>JAQIWG010006195.1:0-13583 GCA_034695025.1 Chamaedrilus cognettii | reverse complement strand
AACAGGAATGATAGATGAACTGCTGGAAAGAACTCACATGGAAACATGAAGAAAATGGCGGAGGATCGCCGGACGCAGAGAGGTTGGATGCCAGGGACCTACCGTTTGGCAGTGCACTAGAGAGAGAGAATGATGCCCCATAGCGTGATATGACATCATTCTTTTTATCTAAAAATCAACTGATTTAATGAAGAGCGATGGCTAGGCATGATCCTCTCAAGCACTTCTAAGCTTGTCCAACAACCTTTGCTAACGACACATTGAGCCATTCTCACTTTAGGTCGACAATAAAATATATCTGATTTATATTTTGTATCCCTTGCGTCTATTTCTGTTTTTGACTTGATTGAACTAATGATATGCCGCCAGCTGGCGCATGCGCGTGATTGTGTACTGCAACATTTTCTAGTCTGCTGAAATTCTCCCGCACCCATTATTCAAGCAACTGATGTTTTTCCATGTCTATTTGCATGACATATTTTTTGTGCATTACAAGTGCAGTATACATACATACATACATTGTTGTTTGAGTGTATTCTTGATGTTGTCATCCTTACGTGTTTGCCATTTTGTAAATTAAAGATCAATCCTATCCCAATTAAGGGCCCAAGACCCAGACTGACCGAGCTGCTTCTTCGCCTCGGGCCAGGTTGGCTCAAAGCCGCGCAGGATCATCACAGCCTCCATGACCTTCTCCACGAGGGCGGGGGGCTTGCCGTATGACTTGATCTCTGTCAGATCCTTCTTGTTTAGAGCCTCTAGCGCCTGCGTACAGCACGGCGACAGCCAATTAGAGCCTCCACGGCTACTCAGAGCACCGACGGCAGCTAATCTGCGCCTTCATGGCTACTCAAGCACCGGCAACAGCCAATCAGCGCATCGGTGTTAAACATAAGGTTAAACACCTCCGGTTAAACACCTTCGGTTAAACACCTCCGGTTAAACACCTTCGGTTAAACACCTTCGGTTAAACACCTCCGGTTAAACACCTTCGGTTAAACACCTCCGGTTAAACACCTTCGGTTAAACACCTCCGGTTAAACACCAACGGTTAAACACCTCCAGTTAAACACCAACGGTTAAACACCTCCGGTTAAACACCTCTGGTTAAACACCTCCGGGTAAACACCTCCGGTTAAACACCTCCGACTAAACACCTCCGGCTAAACACCTCAGACTAAACACCTCCAGTTAAACACCACCGGTTAAACACACCCAGCCAATTGAATTTTTCTTTGATCACCAAATCGATGATCAAGTCTAAGAAGTGTCAAACTCTCAAATGAACAATTTGTAAGGTACCTTGATGGCCTCCTCAAGCGCTGGCATGGCCTCCTCAAGGTCGGCCTGAGCCAAGTCTGCCATGTGCTGACACTTAACCTCCTCCTCAGCTATCTTAGCACTCTTCTGAGCCACTGACTGTAACCACAACCACACACACTGCACTGTTCTGTAACATAACAATCATCCCAGCAAGTCGGGGAACAAAGAATAGACTTACAGCCCAGAGCTCCCCGGGCGAGTCGTAAAAAGGCAACTAAAGAAGGCGGAGTGGTTCTGTGGTGGCCCTCTTACACAGAACCGGACTGTAATGTCTTCCTTATTGCACACGGTCCTTAAACTACATCCCCTACAAGAAAAAAGAAGAAGAAAAAAGAGCAGTCACCTTCTGCTGCTCGTCGGCCTCGCGCTTCTGCTGGACGATGACGATGAGGAAGTCATCGCACTCGTGCTGGAACTGGATGACCTTCACCTTCGCGTCCTCCAGCTCTGTTGACATCGACTCAACCTTGACCCTCGTCTCCTCGATCTTGTTGAGGCCGTTCTTGAGCTTGTTGGCGTCGCCGCTCAGCTCCATGCGCTTCTCGTGAAGCAGCCTACCGCACGGCGGCACCGTAATAATATCAAGAATAACAAAAATTAAATAATTCCGATAATGGAATGATGAACTGGACACTGCAGATTTTTTAATTTTATTATGCGATTTATTTATGAATTAATAGCCTAAGGTTACATAATGAAAACGTTTGTCTTATTTCATGTAACAGACATTATAGATGTAAGTAAAAATCTATGATATGAAGCATGCAAGCTGACTGTAACACATGATGTCACTCCCTATAGTACACACTACACAGCCCTGCTCAGTGCTCAATAACTGTTAAACAATGCGCTGGCCAGTAAATACTACACACTGCCTGCATCCTCCAACAAGCACCATCTGCGCACTGCCCGTATCCTCCAATAAGTACAATCTACACACTGCTTGTAGCCCCCGACGAGCTCAAGATAGTTGGTCGGCGTGACGTAGTTGTGTCGCTTGAGCTCCTGGAACATGCGCTTGGAGCACTTGGCCACTGACGTGTGCATCATTGCAAACATTTTCGCGAGTGCAGGCTTCAGCGTCACCTGCACGCGAGTTTCAACAATAAGATCCAAGCCGTTTCCAATATCATTACTATAAGGCCAGGGAAAATCTAGGGCGCTTCACAATACAAAGTAGACAGACATATAGCGTAAACAGTTCATTCACTTCATACGTAGCAAAAAAAAGGGTCAAACAATTTGTTATTTTTTTGGTTTTTTGTAGTTCAGAGACCGTGTGTAGCACACAAGGGCTATATACAGTCCGGTTCTGGGCAAGAGAGCCGGCACAGAACCGCTCCCCCTTTTCTTTAGTCGCATTTTACGACAAGCCCGGGGAGCTCTGGGCAGCAGGCCAATTCTTTGTTCCCCGGCCTGCAGGGGGCGGTTAAACAATCCAAAACAGAAGTGCGATAGAGAGATTTAGAAAATAAGCAAAAGAAGAAGAAGCAAAAGAAGCACAAGAAGAATTCTAAGAAGTATGAGCAAAAGAATAGGGTTAGAGATAGGTGTAAGCCTTTTCGGAGAGTAATGTCCCTTTGTTAAACCTAGTTACTTTATATTTTTGTCTATCATCAAACTGTATTTTATTTGTGCCATTAAAGCAATAAAGATTGAAAAAAGGAACAAAAAGAAGAAGAGTACCTGATCTTCGCTGAGCTCCATGGAGGCGAGATACTTGTCGGCGACCTCGAGCAGCGCGTCCTGCGGCCACTCGCCAAACCAGTCGATCATTGTGCAGTTGACCAGCGCTGGGTACATGCGGATCCGATTCCTGCGCCGAAAGGCCCGATACGGATTAAATAAAGGTTTTCCGCAAAACGTTCTTGATAGTGATCATTTCTCCGAACGATAGCGCGTGAGCATTTTGACAACTGCAAATCTTCTATAAATACGGCGTGATAATATGTGTTTTATTTTACCATTTTTTCATTTTTCTTTTGAAGTATGACATGCCGGATACAAGTTACAATGATGACCCTGCGCACCGGTACAGTCAGCGGGTTATACGGGTTAATGGCCTGTCGCAGGTGTTTGCACTCACGGAGACAAGGTCGGGGCTTCAGCACAGCAGCGCCAGCCATCGTCTTGAAGATAATGTTCATCCCATGCTATACATAGCCTTTTACTTCGCGCGCCACAGGCAGCCAGCGTCGTGGATCATTGGCATTTTTCATTATGTTCTGGCGCGCTAACGAACGTACATCTGCCACTCTTCAGCCGGCTAATTGGACACGCAATACAGAGAATATTAAATTATGCACGAACAGGCTGGGAACGCAGCTGGTCAGCCCACGGCCAGAATCAGACTGAAACTGGCGGCGTGTCACCCATACACTCACTAACCGCGCTCGATGCTGCTTAACTCGCATGATCGTAGCCAGCGCATAACTCGCAGCTACAATCCAACTTCCCGTGTATGGTCAATTCTACATCTACCGATGCATATTTTCATTTAAAACTGCGCAGTTTGCGTACAACTGCCCAACAAAACATGCCCGCCGCGCTAGCATGCAAAAAAAATTATAAGACCTGAAAGCCTCCCCGACGGGACTCATGCCGAGCACAACGTGCAGGTTTGCCCTGACGCGCTCGATGAGATACTTGTACATGCTTGGAGTGTTCTCCTCCACACCCTCCTTCTTCGCCGTGTCCAGCAACGCATTGCGAATCTAACATGTCACACACGGATCACATCATCATCATCGTCATTTTACGACACATCATCGACGACACTCCACTCATCCAGCTCATCATCACTCTCTCTGTCCTCTCTAATCTCAGCACATCCTCCACCTCCACCATGCAGTGCATACATGGCATACACGCGCACTCGCGTTTCGTGGCCGCAATCCCCCCTCACACAGGGGTAAGCCATTTGCAGCCATGGACCCCCGCCCTCCACTTCAGCCTATCCTTCGCATCCTCATGTCTTAATTTTCTAGCCTTCATAGCCTTCTCCGTCAAACCTTTCTACGTCGCTTCCGGTCTCCATATACAGTGTACGTCTTCTTCCAGCTACCTCATAATCCATAAATTTCCGCACCCAATCATCCGGTTCCCTTCTCAAAACATGCCTCAGCCATCTCAGTCAGTTTCTTCTTACCACCTCTCCCACTGCCTCCAACCCCACTCCAGCCATCATGCAACAGCATTGATTAAATTGATTATCAAGAAAAAATATAAAAGAAGGAAGAACCCAGAGGAGACCGACCTCCTCAAACTCGTCTGGCTTGTAGAGGTTTGAGACCTCTCCGCTGGACAGGATGTTGTTGATGTCCTCGAGGAACGTCTCCTCCACCACCTGCACGTCGAGGAAGAGGAAGACCGTGCCCTTGTTGTGCACCCCCGCGTCATAGTAGAGGCGCTTGAGATCTGCGCAGCAGCGGGGTGGCAGACTAGTATGTATCTTTCACACAAAATTTACACAAAAAGTGCGGCAAATACCAACAAACACAAAACAACTTTAAAGAAACATAAGTCAGGTAAAGCCATGATGTCAATATAATGATACAAAGATACCAATGATCAAAGTATTGCAAATAAGAATATATCTTGAGACATAATTGTTTCAAAATATTTAAACGTGGCACTGTTCCCTTAAGCCTTAGGAAGAAAAGAGAACCCAAATTTTTCCACAAGTCATTACATTCTGTGACGGTCCATTTACACGCATGATAAATGGAATGCCCACCATCCAGTGCGGGCACGGCTAGCAGGCTGAACAGCAGACTAGATAAAGCATAGAAGTAAGAGCGGAGGCCTTCTGATCGCATGCACGCAGCTGAGGCAAATACATTTGTTTTGGAATTCGTAAATGTAGAGGCGCTTGAGATCTGCGCGCAGCTGGGCATAAAAATCCAATTTGGGCTGTTGAGGTTCAAGTAAGCCAATGTTATAATTTCATTCATCTCTTGATCAAAGAGTAAACAAACCATTAAAAACTAAGATATTCTGATCTTAGATAAATTCTCATTTTGAGTCGAGCGAGACACTGTACCGTACGTGACTTGTTTGTCCAACACCACTACTTCGCAGCCGCCGGGTCTTCAACACGCGACCGCGTGCATGATGAACTGGCGCCTTAGCTGACTGAGTTACCAAGCAATACATTATGACAAATCAAGAAAAAAAGACTTGAGACAAGGTTTTAAATATTCAAGAACCACCTCGTTACAGTCCGATTCAGTGCCTCGGGGTCTAGCAAAGAACGACTTGACCACTTTCAATCATGGAAGTGCTTGCAGGCTGCTGACCGTCCCTGAAGTCTTGACGTCGGTAGTGTCGCGTAACTTCAATCTGGAAGGTATCGTAGTCGCACATCATGGCTGCGAGGCGCGTGAGGCTCTGTCGCCCGCTGCCCCCGATGCCGATGAGCAGCATGTTGCCGCGTGGCTGGCGGATCACGCGCACAATCTTTGAAACTGCGCACGGTGCACGTTATGCTCGTCTACACGATAACGCAAACACGCGCACATTTCAGAACTCAACAAGAAAACTTGTGGATAGCCTACATCAAATTTTTGTATCTATGAAATTCTATTTCAAACTGAGTCGAATAAAAGCATCAGCACAAACATAAAAATGTTATCTGTTTGAAAGGGGAGGCCAAAAGCCGTAGTGCCCAATACACTGTTTCACTAAAATACATTAGAAACACAAACAAATTTTCCCCACAAAGAATTAAATGCCAGTTACTGTGCTCGATGGCGTCCTTGAAGAGAACGAGGTCCATGGAGACCATGCCCGGCGTCTGGTTGTAGTCGTCGAGCATGCGCATCATCGTCTTCTTGAGCATGGGCATATCTCGGATGTCTTCGTATATGTAGTCTGGGCTGATGTAGTCGCCTGCATCACCACAGAACAAGCTTCTTAAGTAGATCCAAACCAAATCTTTATACAAATAGTCAGATACGAAACATCATCTGGAGAAAAACAGAACTGTCTTCTTGAGCAGGGTGATATCTTTGAGCATGTAGTCCGG
Source organism: Chamaedrilus cognettii (assembly GCA_034695025.1). Classification (NCBI taxonomy): domain Eukaryota; kingdom Metazoa; phylum Annelida; class Clitellata; order Enchytraeida; family Enchytraeidae; genus Chamaedrilus; species Chamaedrilus cognettii. The sequence goes on along the minus strand of JAQIWG010006195.1, from coordinate 7,234 downwards.
CTTGATATAGTCACCTGCTTCACCACAGAACAATCTTCTTAACCCCTAGTCCAATATTTTAGTTAAAATGCACTTTGCGACTTTGCTTAGCAAAGCATCCACTCCAGCCTTCTCGACACACAGCAACCCTCGAAGAGTCTGCCGGCATGGCGCTATTTTGAAGCATTTTTCATCATTTTTCTTCACTATAATGCAACAAGACCAATGAGGCATTAAGCAGAGCCAAGCCAAGTCCTTGAACACGTCGTCTGACCTGATGTAGTCACCTATAGTCCTGAGCTGATGTCATCCATGTCTAGCACCACTCAATTTTATTTATTCGTAAATCGCATTCAATATCATTCATTTTTAGCATTTTTGCTCTCTAAGGGCACATTTTTGTGCCAAACAAAACAGAAAATGTATCTAAAAATTGCACACACGTGCAATAGCACACGTAAGTCTTAAATCCAAAAAATTTAAAGTCATAAAAAACTATGCGAATAAAGGATAGCTATATAACAAATAGATTACACATTGAATCTGTTGATACCATTCAATCTCGCAAAAATTCGCAAATACAGTTTACAAATTTAAAACAAATTAAATTATCAAAAAGCTGCGTCAGAGAGCCCACTGGCCAAATATTGGCGGGATCTTGTTCGGACAGATGTTGTGGAAGGTCTGGTCAAAGAGCGTCGCCAGTTTCTCCGTTAGTATTCCGACGAAAGCCTCCATGTCCTTGTCATCGACCAAGCGGTCGGAAAATACTCTGATTAAAAAACACATTTCCTCCTAATTTTCACCGCAGGCACTGCAGGCAATATGTAAATATTTGATACAAATTTGCTTCTTAATTTATTATAAATTTAAAGATATAATCTTTGTTTAAACCAATGCATTACGTCAAAAATTAGATAAAGTAATGGCCGGACTGACAAAAAGTAGGATAGATTGAAGGAGGAATGAAGAGGCTGGGCAGGAGAAAGAGATATTGAAAAGAAAAAATAAAGTCAGACAGTGACTGCTAAAAAACAAACGTAGCTCGAAAAAGAAGAAATAAAATTTCAATAGGAGCTTGAGAAAGAAATTGGAAGACATTGAAAGAGTAGAGATAGGCAATAAAAGAGAAAAACTCGACAAAGACAGCTCAAAACAGGAAAATTTGGCTGAAATCTCATTCGAGCACATTTTCAATTTTTCAAGTTTTTAATTTTCAAGTTTTTAATTTTTCGTCAGTCATATTCTAAAAAACCCAAATTTGTTCCCCGACAAATATGACGTCATGGTTTGCGCATGACGGTGCAGAGTTTCAAATCACAAACCACAAAATTTTCTTAAGATTTGCTTAAGATGTTCACCATACTAAGATTTTCCAACCATACTTTTGTGAACGAGGGTGCCATGCAGGCCGGGGAACAAAGAATTGGCTTGCAGCCCAGAGCTTCCCAGGCGTGTCGTAAGAGGCGACTAAAAAAGGAGGAGCGGTTCTGTGCCGGCTCTCTTGCACAGAACCGGACTGTATATAGTCAGTCCTTGTGCTACACACGGTCTGTAAACTACAAAGAACAGAAACAATCGTGAATGAGGGTTCCGGGATAGTGGACAAACACAAAAGTCCACAACAGCAAAAGAGACGGGTTTTAAATGTGAAAGCAAACAAAAAACGATCAAGGAAAAGAGACGAGATGAGCTGAAAGAGAAGACAAGAGGGGAACCTAAAGCACTCGTGGATCCAGAGCCGCGTCATGATCGTCTTGGTGTCGTGGTACGTCTTGGTCGCCCGCATCAGTCCTTGGAAGACCTGCAGCCACACAAAGACAATAACAGAGATGATGAAGAAGACTAATTAAGATGATGATGACTAGATGACGTATAGAGATAATGATGACTACATGACTAATAGTGATAACGATGACTAATACAGATAACGAGGACTTAGACGCAATGATAACTAATAGCAGAAATGATGACTAATAGATACAAAGAGTAAGTAGAGTATTCCAGTCCGGTTCAGTGCCTCAGGGCTAAGCAAAGAACCTCTCCCTCTTCTTTAGTCGCTCTTGATAACGCTTCTTAACTCGCCCAGGGAGCTCTGTGCTGCAGACCCACGTCTGCAGCCCAGTACATTTTATCCCAGTCCGCAGGGAGAGTTACCCGTGAGATGTCGCGCAGGTTGAAGAGGTAGTGGATCTTGGCGGGCGTGGGAAGGAAGCGCGCGACCACGGCCCAGTACATGTCGATGGACGCCTGGATGAGCACATCGCCGATCGGCTTGATCTCGTCCTGGAAGTCCTGCAGCTTCTGCGAGATCATCGAGCCAAAGATCCTCTTGATCTGGGACTCCTGAGGTTAAAATGACACGCGAAAATGGCTGACTCAACTATTTCCAGTTACAGTACTTGCCTCATCTCCATATATTCCAATTTGTCAAGTCCAACGATAGAGTTTCCACGATCCCACAACTCTCAACAATCAAATAGAGCTAACCTGATGTACAGTCATGCACAGTATAGCTAAAGTAGGTCACGCAGAAGGCCGACCGGAGGGAATGTAATGTATAGAATAGCCCTAGTAGGTCACACAGATAGCTGACCGAAGGGAATGTAATGTATAGAATAACCGTAGTAGGTCGCACAGAAAGCTGACCTGAGGGAATGTCATATTGATGAGGTTGAAGCGACTGAGCAGGCGGGGCGTGATGCTACTCCTGCCCCCACCAGGGGGCCCCATGGCCGCCAGCAGAAACATGTCCTACAGCAACACAGCAACAATATAATGAAGCAGAATAGTTTAATCAAATCTTGAGATCTTGATCCGAGAGATTTAGTCCTTAAATTTTTTGGTCCTCAATCTAAATATTTTAAAACTAGCTTTAACTCAAAATTTAGATCGCTTCATTATATCAGCTCTTCTTCATCAGTGTTTTGTCAAATGGTAGGTCTGTGTGCAAACCATCCACCCTAGGCCTAGCCTCGGCCCTTTTCTGCATCTCTGCATACGATTCCTTCTCGAGCAGATCATCCATCACCCCGATAAGTGCTTTATATATCAGCTCATAGTCTGTAAGTATACCACAGAAAACGCGGTTAAAAATTCCAATGACTTTAAAATTTTAAAAATTGTTTGCGGCTTCAAATTTCAGCGATTCACAATTCTTACCCCGCAGCACTTACAGCAATAAACTACCAGTAATGTAACTAAATGATCGCAATATTAAAAAAGTCGTGGATGACTAAGATGTCATCAATGAACAGTATTGCAAAATAGTTCAAACAAACAACGATCGAATTACAAATTAAACGAGCGACTTCAATACCTGGGACGGCAATCAAACGCAGTGAGAAACATACGACCCCTGATCAATTTTTCATTCATTAATCTGCGATACAAGTTTGTTGAACATATTATTCAACTCGCGGATGCCCAATAATTATTTTAAGCCTATTTACATCCGTTATAAATCCGCTCGCTAGCTAGAACATCTAGAACGTGACATCAGATCAAGATCCGAACTCAAAACAAAATGGCGGATATCGCGGTACACTGGTATTCCAAAGCTCTAGCTCACCTTAATGTGCTTGATGACCTGTCGGTGTCGGTCGTACCAGAACCCGTAGTCGACCCAGAGTTTGATGAGCTCGAGGGGCGGCTGGGACCCGAACGAGTCCTTGGCCGGCATGTTGAAGTCGTCCAAGAAGGTGCACATCTTCTTGCCGCCAATCGGCACAAAGATGCCCTTCGTGCGCTTCTCCACGCGGCTCTCGATGATGTCCTGGACGTTGTTTGACGAAGTCTGTGCGCGCGGCGTAACACGCAACAAACAATAAACGCTCGGATAAATAAAGGATTATTGCCTTCTTCTTCGTCGATTTTATTATTGTGCATGCAGCAGAACGCGTAGGATAGGACAGGTCTTTATTTCCCAATGTCAAAAGAATGATTGATTTCTGCATCCGTTCTGTCTTCAAAATTAGATGAGACATCTAAATTAGTAAACATCTCTATTTTTCAGAAAGTCTCGGAACAATTCATCAATCTACAGAAAAGATAGGATGGGTGGTCATCTACCCAATGCCAAACGCATACAGTTTGTACATTGCAAAATACATACAAACATGCATCACGCACACACTCGCCGACATGACATTAAACTGTGCCCGGCAGCGCTGCCACTGCTGCCAACATTAGGCAGGATGAAGCGTTGTGGCCTAGTGGTCTAAGTCGATATTCGCGAATTACGAGTGTGGCAGTTGTCTACTCGAATCCCGGCCGCGGGAAAAATTTTGAGTCACTTCGTGCACCCTTTGACAACAGTGGTTAAAATTCGTCAGCCACAAATGTTCCTACGATGCCTACCAGTCTACTGTGGAACCACCACAAGCGACCATCAGCTGGTGCTGGGCATCACCTTTACCCCGCAAGGGGCTGCAACAACTACAACCAGACCTGTGCGGACATGTTGATGGTGAGGGAGCTGTAGAAGGAGGGATCTAGCCCAGTGAGCACGCCCTGCGCCACGGACGTCTTCCCCGTCCCCACCGGCCCGACGAGCATGACGGGGAAGTGCTTGTTGGCAAGGAAGCGCGTGAGGTACGAGTAGCGCAGCGTGTCCACTGTCGGCACGATCAACTTGTAGAAGGGAAGGCTGCGGACGGGAAGAAATTATCGACCGCTAGACAGGAGAAATTGCGTGAACTAGATCGAGTGCGGGTTGGTAGCTCAGTCAGCTAAGGTGCCAGTCTGTCATGTGCGTGGTCGTGTGTTCAAGACCCGGCGGCTGCCAAGTGGTGATGCTATACAAATCATTCAAGTACAGTGTCTTGCTCGACTCGGGCATAAATGAGAACCAGGGCCCTGCTTCTCAGAGTTCCGTAACTTTAAGCCTAAACTTAATCCTAAAAAAGAAAAAAAAAAAAATTAAATCTAGCCGCCGACCACCATGACGTCATCATTCGGTTTATTGCGATTGGCGCCGTGGCGGTATGGAGTTTAAAATAACTAAGACTAAAATTTGCTTAAGATTTTCTTGAGAACTTCTTAAGACTAAAATTTGCTAAGAAGTTTTGAGTAACAGGCCCCAGGCCTGCGGAAGATTAACAAAGTGCATCGAGGAAAGGCTCTCTTGTCACATGTGAGGAAAGGCTCTCTGTCACATGCACAGTGGATGATATCTAACTTTCCTTGCCTGCTCAAAACGTTGGTAAGGGGATGAGCCTTATGGGCGATACCTGTTACAGTGACAGTCTGCGCTATATCCTTCTATCCCTGCCTTGGAATATTGTGTTCATGGAAGGGACCGCAGAACAGAACTCTGACAAAAGTCCGGTGTCACGCATGATTTCCCGTCCCTTTAAAATAAGAATTTAATCACACCAAATTAGACAAATACCAAAACAAAAACCACAAAAACTCTGTAATGTATTGCTATGCCGGGCTGTACTTCCAGCCCTGACTGAGCTTCTCCTCCCAGTGCACCCGCATGGCAGCCTTGGGGTAAAAATAACAAATAAACTAATAAGACCTGAACCAAAAAGTACCAAAAACTATGTAACAAGTTGCTTACGCGTGGTTGTATTTCTATCCCTGACTGTTTCTCTTCCCAGTGGGGTTGAATCCAGAATTAAGAAAAAATACTTATTTCAATATTTGGCTCTTTAAAGGGAAAAACCAACAACAAAAAACCACATAATACGTTGCTTACGCAGGGTTGTACTTCCAGCCCTGACTCAGTTTCTCCTCCCAGTGCACCCACGTGCGTGCCTTGGGATCGACGTGGTACTCATACACCGTGTCCTTGGTCGGCATCGTGCTGTCGATGTCGCGAATGAACTCGTCGATCTTGCGCCGCCCATCCTCGTCCACCGATGCGCACACCGACCACAGCAGCGAGAACTGGAAGTAGAGCTCGACGAGGCGCGACACATTCTCCTCGTCGTTGACGTCAACCTTAACCAGCGCAAGTAGAGCAAAACAGTGCACGTGCATGAGAAGGAATCAAGAAAGAATCGTATGCAGAGATGTAGAGAGAAGGGCCGAGGATCAGCTAGGCCTAGGTGGAAGGTTTACACGCTAGAGACCTGCCATGTGGAAAATATTGATAAAGAAGAGCTGATATAATGAAGCAATCTAAATTTGAGTCCAAAGCTGGTTCAAAAAATTTTAGATCCAAAACCTATACATTTTGGCACTGTATCTTTTAGATGAAGATCACAAGATTTTACAGAGAATTCTGCCTCGTTATATACAGCGTAGTAGAACAGAAGATCAACAGTATCAGACCAGAGCAACATTAAGTAAACGAAGTGGAGAAGTGGATGAATTGAATGAAGCGCAAGAAGTGAATGAGTGGAAGAAGAGGACTGACTCCGTTCTCGGTGGTGAAGAGAACGTCAAAGAGCTTGCACAGGGAGATGATGGTGTTGAGGTCAGAGACCGGAATCAGTTCCTTGAGCTTGTTCTCCTTCTTGAACATCTGCCACAGCCACACCACGCACACAATGCTTAATCAAGGCGTTCGGGGCCTGATGACGTCATCGGTGACCTCCCTTCGCCGTGGGCAATCAGAAATGCATAATTGATGGAAAACCAGGACAAAGGGGCTAGAGAAAGATTTTATGATAGCTGTGTCAGTCGTCCACCGGAAACGACATGGCAAAACCTGACAGAGAAGGATATGAAAGCTAGAAAATTAAGACACGAGGATGCGACGGATAGGATAAAGTGGAGGGCGGGTGTGCACGGCTGCAAATGGCCTACCCCTGCGTAAGCGAGGAATGAGGCCACAAAACGCAAGTGTGTGTGTGTGTGTGGGCGTGTGTGTGTGTCGTCCATGTGCACATCCGAGAATGAAGGGAATCTATGGTGGAAATCTATTGTTCATCAGCACTACAATACAGTACACTATAATCAGTACTAAATATTGAAGACTACCGGTTATTCGTTACTTTTTAGTCATTTTTTGCAGCTACTTTCCGCACGCACCAAAACGAACTCCAAATCATCATTACTATCAATTATTATCATTTCGAATACACGCCTGTATGCTCGGTATGTAATTTGCTGCAAAGTCAGGCAAAAAAATGGACTCTAAATCATCATTATTATCAATCCTAATCATTACGGAACTAAAGATTAATGATAAATAATAGATTAATAAAATAAAGATCCATGAGGACAACTGGATTGGGCACGTAGTGAGAGGAGAGGGATTGATGAGAGAAATACTGGAGGGAAGAATGGAGGGCAAGAGGAC
>JAQIWG010006194.1:0-13587 GCA_034695025.1 Chamaedrilus cognettii | reverse complement strand
CATTTTTTAATTCACCATGGTGGGTTGTACAAAACCTGAAATGTGCCTCAAGATCGCTAACGACACTACGGGCTAATATACAAGGCCCCTATACACAGTTTTTCAAGAAGGCACGTATACAATTAAGGCTTTGTTTTTTCCTACTCGTTTGCATGGTAGGCCTAACTAATTTTTTGCTCAGTTGTTAGCTGAGTCTTTATGTAAACAACCAAAAGGCATTCCATAACCAGGTCAATCAAAGGGTGAATTTAAAGTGATTATGGTGCACTCTTGTTAATTTTTAAATTTATTTTTTGGTATTATGGTGCACCGTGTGGAATTTATTTATTGTGTGTTTTCTGTGTTTTCCGTTAGGAACAAAAGACATGTTATCGGAGTCATGAACTTCACTCTTAAGGCTACGTAATATGAAATGCAAGCCGATAGGGTATAAATTGAATTATTTAGGCTAAATTACACTGAAAGCCAGTTTTGCAAGATAAATTCGAAGTTACACACAAACTTTAATTTCAACTCAGGGATTATCATTGACACCGCACCCTCCGCACTCAAGCATTTTTCTGCGATCGCACTGCCTGAGCCAGTGTTGCCACACTCAGTGATTTGCCACTAGATCTAGTAGTTTTTCAGAGCGACTTGATTTCAATAAATTTTGTTTCTTCATTTTTTGGGTTTTTAAGAGCCGTCAAAGTTTAATTTTTTGATATGTACAGTTATGAAGCTCGGGCTTGTTGCGCCAAAATTGCACACATTTTTCTTTTATCTTCCTGCTTTTATGGTTGCTAGGGGTTGTAGGCCTAACTCGTTTAATCATGGTTTCTAGCGGTTTTGTGACTAATCTTAGAAAAATTTAATGGTTTTAAATCCGACTCGATTGAAGACACTGCCTCGGGCGGGGTTGGGCCAAAAAACCAATTGGCAGCCTACGCTAATCTAACGCTTGTGCTGCCGCTGCGGTTAAAGGAGCCAATTAAAATGCAGTTTCATTTCTATGGCCTGTGTTCTCACTTTCCGAGAAATCTCTCGCAATGGAGGGTTCGATCGAGCAGTCGTCGAGCACGCAGTGACCAAAGCAAGCAATTATCGAGCAATTCAGTATTTTGAAGAAAATCGAGCAATTTTGCGAGCAATTGAGCAATTTATCGAGCAATTGAGTTTTTTTGGTGAGCAATTCGAAAAGTAGTTATCAAGACTGAGGCTAAAATGATAAAAAATATGGTCAAAATTGTCCTAAAGGAAGCGTTCCGTGATTAGTTGTAAGCTCGAGGGCAAAATTTCTGTATTTTCACATTTTCACCGGTGGTCAGGTTTGTTTTGGAGGGAAAGGTCTTTGTCTGCACCCCCTCTCCCCCCCCCCTCCTCAGGTCTTTGTCTCATTAATTTGAGACATTTACATATAATTGTTTATCGAGCAACATCTATCAATGTCGAGCAATTATATATTATACATGTATAACGAACAAGATCTTTTATGTCAAGTGAAAACACTGCCTATGGAACCAACGTTGATCTGCAGCTCCTAAGCTGTGCGCAAGCCTAATCTTCACGAAGCGTCAGGGATTCTACTTACTGAAATTCCGATTTATTCGGTTTCACTTCTCGGCGTTAGATTGAGTACGACAATAATTTAGCACTTGCGGTGCTACTGCAGCACTAGAGTATTTTGTCAACGTGAAAGTGTATAGGCCTAGCACATAGCATTCTTGCAAACTTAGCGGTTTGTAGCGCTCTTTCAATCTGAAACTGCACGAAAGCTGTTTTCAAGATTTACTTGACTGATTTCACATACTTATGAACTAAGTGATTTTATGTTTATAATTCGAGGGAGTCAGATAATTGAAGTCAGAGACGATCTTAAAGACACTTTGTCTTTAAGATCGTCTCTGACTTCAATTTTGCTCAAATTTAGCATACATCGCGCTTGGATGGCACCTTCTAGCATCAACTATGATCACGATCACAGTTGCAATAGCCCAGACTGTAGAGAATCACGTTAAGTCATAATGGCTTACTGCCAGCTGCTCGACCTAATAATTTTTGCAGCAAAATATGTGAAATTTAACTCCAACCAACTTTGCCGATGACAGTTTGTAAGAGTAGCACGATGATCTTAGGTTATCTTTTCATTCAAGGGATATTTTGGTTCCTAAAAGTTTCAAGGCACCCCCCCAAACATTTATAACTTTTTTAACTTTTTGATCAGTCAGTTGTCCTGTTAAAGACGAGCAATTTGCTGCAAATTTCAGATTTTTAAATCTCACAGGAGCTGAGATTTAGATTTCTAAAAAATCATGCTGTTTCCTACGAAAAATTGCTGAAAACGTGTGAATTTTTGGAGGGGTCCAGCCAACAGCCTAGGTGGTTTCAAGTGGCCCACTAGGGCAAAGTCGTGTAAGGGGTTGTAAAGTCGCGTCGTCAGTTTTCTAGATATGGCGTAGATGATTTTTAACTGTTGGAAGTCTGCGACTATTGGGCATATCTGTGATTGTTATTATTCACTCGTGAAGGAGAGGGGCGGGTTGAGGGTAGGGGCTGAACAAAGCTTTCTCCTGAAACATAAAACTTACAATGTATGTTCAATAATAGTTTTGGCAACTTTTTTGTGCCCAACATGTAAATACAAAAATTCATGATATCGCATGCTTTTGACTTCACGCTTTAAATTTAACAAAAAACACTTATAACGATCATGCACTCCGAATTTTCTTTAATAGATGTAGGCGTACGTCTGATATAAAAACTAACATTCACAAAACAAAATGAAAGGCTGCTTTTCTTCGATACACCCATGACACCAGTGTGACGGTGAAAGTGACTATTTATAGAAGGCAGAAAATCGAAAGTGAATACATTGCTGCGCAGTTGCACTAGGTAAGTTTTCCATTTTCTGACCTGTGTAAATTTCCCGAAAGTAGAGCTATGAATAAGCCCAGCACCGCCGCCGTATTAATTAACCATAGGCACAGTATAAAGCAGTGAGGGGGGGCCGTGACCCCTGGTGGGGGAGCACCTGGTCTTGGGAGCACGAAGTGGGCGCAAGCCGCGAAACAATATAAAAAGGGCGCCTAAATTGCGCAAATGATTGGTCATAAATTAAACAATAAAAAATGCTAAATTATCACATTTTCGCTTGAACTTCGAACGTTAGGCCTATCTAGCCCTAGGCCCTAAAGCGCTCTAGGTTTGAGGTAGTCTACTTACCAACAATGTCAGTTGTAGTCTTGTAGAACTTGTAGTTAATGTTCGATGGGGTTTTTAGTTCAGGTCTACCTTACTTTATGGTAGCATAGGTAATTTACGCTTCTTTTACTTCAAATTAAGGTCACTTTTCGTTTTGGTAATTTATCCGGTTTTTTAATTTAAAAACGAGATTTTGTGTGGTTTAGCACAAAGACTATATACAGTCCAATTCTGTGCAACTTGTGCGAGACACCCGGGGAGCTCAGGGCTGCAAGCCAATTCTTTGTTCCCCTGTTTGTGGGCGGTATATAAAAAAGGAGAAGAATGGCTTGAGACACGACAGCAACATGGCGAGTTCGGTTGAAAACGTCGATATTTTTCACGGAAAGTACGGAAAGTTAACGTAGAAATTAGAATCTTAGACTACATGTAGGTCTACATATAGTATAGCTAGTACGATTTGAGAATTTGATTTAATGGCGTCGGAAATGGAATTTTGTGTCGAAATATGAATTAGGTAGGCCTATCGAAATACAAGTTTGGTGTCGAAATTTGAATTTGGTGTCGAAATGTAAATTTTGGTGTAAATATAACATGAATTTGGTGTAAAAATATGAATTTGGTGTCGATATACAGAGTGGGCCAAAAAACCGGATCAACATAGTTCTACACTAAGGTTTTTCATGCATAGGCCTAACCAGGCTACTACAATTTCTATCCAACGATGACCATATATTGCAGCGACAAATAGCTATCTCTTATCAACATTTTTGCCAAGTTTGATTCAATTCGCTCATTAGTTCAAATGTTATGATCTTTTGAAATAGACCCCGCACCTACGATTCAAGCAGACGATGTTTTTCCATCTCCGTTTGCATGACATATTCTTGGTGCGTTAAAAGTGCAATATACATACATACATACATAGACTTGTCTGATATTTTTGTCCAAAAATGCAACAAAATGACGTTTTCATTGACATAATACATCTTTTTATTCATGATGAGCATATTTTGTACTCGTTAATAGCCGTCAATTGAAAATATCTTTGCCAAATTTTGTGTAATTTTGAAACATAGTTTTGAAGTTATGAACCTTTTAAGTTTACTGGTCCGCGTCTAAGTTTAAAATTTACTGTTGCTATATATGCACATTCTTTGGCTTGCCTATGCTAAAAAGTGTAGCCTTTATATTTTTGCAATGTTTCTAAAGCCAGTTTCCTCACTCAGCAGTCATATTCATATTGGCAGTTAGAATCAGAATTGCTACTTAACCAAATTTATTGCATGCATTTCGAATTGTGAGTCAATGGAATTTATTACCAGTCGAGGCCCTTGAGGCTCGTTCTTCAAAATCTTTTTGTAAATTTGCTGTGAACTCTAGGCCTCTTTTACCATCATCATTTATAGCCATAGACATCTTTTGCCACACTATTTAAACATTTGACGGAGTATACTCTATGGAAGAACCTATTTCTTTTATTATTTAAACTCAAACTTGCATCGTATTTGCTACATGTACGTGTACAATATATATACACCCTGTATGCTCATTACAAACGTGATTTAAACGATATCTGTATGGATGCATCATTCCTTGGCTTAGCTAACTTTTTATTCATTTGGTGACGGTGAATCTATAACTTCATACGAATGATTTTAATCATAGGTAGATTGTAAGTGTCATTAGGAGCTTTAGTACCTTTTTCACATAACTGACGTCTCTTAAACTTTGTTCTGTACGATAATGTGAAATAAACCGTTTCATTGATTGATTGATAGGCGCTAGCGATTACCAATCAATTTGTTGCACTTTTGCACCAAGATATCATGACTGAAAAAGTCTATTTCAAAGCTCGTAACCTTGGAACTAATTGACCGAATTCCATCAAACTTGGCAAAAATGTTGACAATGCTATTTATCTGCGTGAAATTGGGTCATCGTTGGAGAAAAATTATATTAGTTATGATGAAAACAATCGTGTAGGCGATCCGTTGGCCGACCCTGCATGTATTCGGCGTCGAAATATGAATTTGGTGTTGAAGTACGATTCAAGACTTGTTGGTATTCGCATCATAAAAACATCGACTAACCTACACGTGCTTAATCCTTCGATTGTTGAATCCAGTTACCAGTAGAAAATCGTCATCTGAACCAACAGATGAGCGGAGTGGACACTGCCGTCTCGGCTGCGACTGGACGTGACAGTATCGGTCGTCACTGCAAGGTAAGCATGCGACGTAGGCCCTATATAGGCCTATGCTTCTCTTTTTACGCTTTTCTTTTCAAGTATGACATGCCGAATACAAGTCATAGTGCTGGTGATCTTCGGCACCGGTACAGTCAGCGGTTTGTGCAGATTAATCGACTGTCGCGTGTCTCTACTCACAGGGACAAGTTCGGATCCTCAGCGCAGTATCGTCTTGAAGATAGTGTTGTGTCGATATCCAATGCCATAGGCCTACATAGCCTTTTATCCCTTTAGCGGCTAATGGACTAGTGCACGTGTGATTTACTTGGACAGAAACAAGGCATGCTAATCATTTACATAATGGAGAGCTAAATGAACCAGGAACCAACGCTGCAATGTCTCACCGAAACCTCTTTATCACCAGCGACCGGATTAGAGCACACTGAGGCTGTAGAATAACTTCGATAGCATCACTAAAAACTCCTGCTTTTGCTGATTATATTGGCAGCACTTCTGTTCAGAGCGTGACCCGGTACAAGAGGGTCGCTGCGCCCATGCGTGCAAAGTCCACTCTCGCGCCTAATGGAGGTCGTGCGGCAGCCATCGTTAGAGGCCACAATGCGATTGTTGGTACGCAACAAACAGCGGCAGTCCCTGCCTTACCACAAGCTGCTTCTGGTACCCTGCTCATTATTTCTAATCCGCGTCGGCTTGTAGTAATTTACCCCGACCTCTAAATCGAACCTACCTAATTCTAGTTAACTCTAATTAGCCTCTACCCCTAGCCTTAATTTAGACCAATCTTGGCGTAACGTCAACGGATAGTGAGCCATTGATACCCATCTCGGCTTAATGAAAGCTTGCTTACTTGGATTCTCAGCTGTCAACCTGATTTTTAGACTGGACTATACACTGTATGCTATGAACTTTGCATCAAATGTCGACTCAACATCTTGATCTAGTCTAGTCTAGAATGTCTAGTGCAAACATACACTATGTTTCAAATTTGAGGCGCACTGATGCTTCTGGTGTACCAGTATGCCTAATACACCCTTTCATGCGTCCAGACTTGTAGACAATAAAAAATCTGAGTTAAAAAAAAAATGGAAAAAAAATACATATATATATATATAAAATATAAAAAATCGTATATAGTAGAATCCAAATTCTAGGTAAAGTTCTCCATTTAAGCTTCCGGTGTACCGGATATCAGACGATCCCACAATAAGAAGAGCCTTGCTCCTGCGACCAAGCGCCGGGCAACTGCAGAAATCGCTCAAAGCTCGCCGGAGGCCAGCACTTGCTCCAGCAATCCGATCGTGCTGCCTCCTCCAGCTCAGGGTCAGATGCGTGCCAATTTGTGAAGGGGGAGTTACTGTTTTTCTGTCCACATTTATCTCATCACTGCGAAGCTGAAGGACCTATGCGCTAAATAGTAGTATTCTGCTGTGTTACCAACGCCATGAAGCATCACTGTCAAATGTTAAGAAATTTTGGGATTTGTATTTTAGGTGTACGTTAATGTTAGGATATATTTCTAAAATGTAAAGTCGTGCAATGACTAGGCCTACCATGACACTGTTTATCCTGACAGATAGGTTCTTTCTTCAGCACAGGGAGGCAGTCGTGAGGTTCCATCAAGCGCAGTGAATACAAGTTCCACGATCATGGGGAAGGGATCCTATATATGATTTGCTCCTGAACAGTACATTATTCTTACAGAATAGGCACTGGAGTTCAGCAAAACATTAAGAAGAGTGTTAACACGATCTGTTGTTGAATACCCCACAACGTTGGGATGTAATTTCATTAAAAATTATAGCCACTCCGGCCACCCCCTAACATTTTACACATTGGCCCTGGGGATTCAAGAGTTTATTGGAGTCGGTAAAATTTGAATCCACGACCCCAGTTTCTTTGACTAATGATAAAAGGAGGGACCAGAATTTAATTGATGGACTTAAACCGCCTCAATCATCTCGGAACTCAATTAATGCCCGCTCGTGCTACAGCTCGAATCCAGGACACAGCGGCCGTCGTGGTTGAGGTGTTGAAGCATCTGCAGGAAGGAGGGTATCTCATCAAGCCACCGACCGTCGGCGTCACACCAATTACCTCCCAAGATTCTCCTCCGATCGCCGGTGACACACCACACCCCGCCGACGGTCCCCCTTCGACCGCGGGTGACCCAGCACTCCCCGCCGAGGCTCCTCCAGCAGTGGCCGAAACGGGCGAGGCGGACTCGACCCAGTGCGCGGACACGCGGGATGCTACGCAGACGGCCGCGCTGCAGGGAGGCTCGGTAGGTTCAGCGGCGGCTCTTAAGCTGCGAAAATGGGGCAGAATTGCAAAGGGGTAGAAATTATTTTGGGGGGCAACAGCGTAGCAAAACTTGCGACCAGGGAGCGGAAGTGGACGAGCCCCAAAGCTGATTATGAATCAGTCTCAGTCATGAAACTCATGACTGGGACGAAGCTATATGCTGTTCGTAACTTCTACTTTCAGCAAAACTGAAAGTAGAAGATTTATGAACAGCATTAGCGTTGTGGCCGAGTGGTCTTAGTCGCTGATCACTGTTTGCGAGTGCGGCATTTTGTCGGTTCGAATTCCGGCCGCAGCAAAGATTGTAAGTCACTTCGTGCCCCCTTGGCAAAGGTGATTTCAATTCGTCAGCCACAAGTGTGCCTATGATGCCTAACAGTCTAAATTGGAACCAACACCAGCGACCACAGCTGGTACAATTGAGCATTACATCCTCCCCGCAAGGGACCACATAAAAAATCTTAAATCTATTCTCTGAAGGACATGTAGAGATAGATAGATCGAGATAGAGATAGAGATCCCTTTTGAAAAAGTGTCATAGTCTTGAGTCTTGAGTCTTGAAAATGAGTCTTTTTCAGCAGTCTGTTTCGACAGTTTGTTTCAGAGTCCAGGGACGTCATGTGGGACACATTTTGCAGGATTTTCTTCTAAATATGTAATGGAAACTGGGGTGACAAGACTGAGAAGTGGGGTGGCATTGCCATTCTTAGAATCCCGCTATCGAACCGGCTGTGGGTAGGGAGCTCCATGGTTTGGTGCTCGCAAACTGAGTGTTAAAATACAGCTAATATCTAGCCTACTAGCCAAAAAAGACAACATGCTACAAGCCGAACGACCTTACCCGAGATGTTTACATATCATAAATCGTCACTTCTTCATTGATATGATGCAATGTCAGCAATTCTTTATATCTTGTGATGTCTGCCATTGCTTGACTGATATGCATTATGTGTGAAACTTTATTCGCCACATTGGACAGACAAACAATCAAACAACATCAATTAAATAAAAGAAAAAAAAGACAAAAAGGTGAAATGAACAGTAGCCAAATGTTGCTGCGATCATAGCCTCAAGCCCTCCACATTCTCGAATAATATAAATATAAATGAAAAAAGAATAAGTCAACCTATATCAAATCCAAAATTATCAAGTATGCATGTTAATGTTCACATTTCACCACATTATTATGAGATTCAAGATTCAGTTTGGACTCCAACTTAGACCAAACCTTCCGCTGTATAACAGCGAAACCGTCTGAATACAGAATATTGTAACAGGCAGCAATATTATGCATTCATTAAATCCGAACCATGCAAAGAGTAAGCCCGCAGGTCTAGAGTTCAGAGTTCATTATAAGAACACTTAACTGAATTTCAGTTATCTGCTTTGGTCAGGTAAACTGTGCGTAGCCAGGCAGCCTAGCTACATGTACATGTATGTTGTCTTTTTTATGGTAACTTTGCTTGCTATCATTCAAATGCACTTCAAAATGTGATCTAGTGGTTGCCTTGCAGAACTATATGATCATCGTTAGGCCTACCTACGGTGTAGTTGCAATTTCGTTTTACTGCTCTCGCTGACCGGCGAGCGGTTTAAGTGCATCGAATGCCTGTGTAGCAGTTGATTATTAGGCCCTAAGTCTTATACGATTTTAAATGAAAAAGTGCTGAAATATACACTGCAATAAAATTATATAATAATTTTATGGACTAGTTTTAATTCGCGCTTCTTGTTGCTAGGCGACGACACAAGAGGCCCAGCTTTCACTGGGTACCCCCAAGACGAGTGCACCTGTGCAACACTCAAACCTTGGCAATGAGCCCGGGGTTGATATCTGTCAGCAGACCATAAATGGCGTCTGGGTGGGTCCCCATGAAGGGACCGGACCTCACGTTTCCCCCTCAGACACGCTGCGGGACGTGGGTCGTGAGATGGGTGTGGAGCTGCGTTCGCGCGTTGAGGAGATGCGAGAGGTTTTGGTTACCGCAGGCCGTGGGCTCCCCGGCGGGACCTCATCACTCGCCTGTCCCCAGAAACAAGAGGGAGAAGAAGCGGTACGGAATGTCGTGGCAGTGGGGATACCAGTAACAAACGGTGGTATTATGGAAATCCTAGGAGAGAATGGTGGTGTGGTGGAAATCCCGGGGCAGAGCGGTGCTATGGTGGAAATTCCAGTACAGAGCGGTGCTATGGTGAAAATTCCAGTACAGATCGGTGTTATGGTGGAAATTCCAGCACTGTCTGTACAGAACGGTGGTGCGGTGGGAATTCCAGTGCAGAACGGAGGTGCAGTGGGAATGCCAGGGCAGAACGGTGATGTGGTGGGAATGCCAGGACAGAACTGTTGTGTGGTGGTAAACGGTATCCCAAGGCAGAACTGTGAAATGACGAGGAGCTCAAAACAAAACTGTGAAACTGTGGGGGTTCCGCAGGACGTGGCTGATACCACTGTAGTGCAATGCCAGCCAGTAAGCCCCCCCTGCTGCGTGGAGTCGAACCGTGCGGAGATAAGAACATTGCAGAAACAACTGGCGGAGCTTCAGCAGCAGGTTAACTCACTTGTATGTGATTCTAAAAGTGGCACTTAGCAATCATCGTAGCCTGAATGCGTGCTCTGAAATTTGCAAGTGATGAAATGACATTTTTCTTTAATTTCTGAATCGCTTTAGATAAATATTTAATCAAAGTCGATGGCACTAAAGCCACCATAACAACTAACCAGAGTTCAGTTTAGGCCCTGATTAAAGAGGATCAGCGTCACGCGTGCTCCTTAAAAACAGGCGCGATGCTGTCCTAAAACATTTCAAAATTGCTTATACTTACATGTACATGTATGCCGTGCATGAAAGTCGGTTTCAAAGGACAATGCTCCGTCTATCCATTTCAAAGTAGGCTTACAAGTTGCCACACAAAACCTTACGTTTGGGATACTACGCAAACAAAACTTAACTCTGATCACGAACTTGTATCTTTGATAGAACCAGCATCTGGCCTTACTGGACAACGACGGGACGCTTACGTGGAGTATTGAAGACTTCAGTCGACTGCGAGAGGATGCAGCGAGTGGACGCACGCCCTTCTTTGACTCACAACCTTTCTACTCAGACAAAGCAGGTCTTTGTTTGGTTTACCCTTCTACACGAACAAAGCAGGTCCATGCTTAGCTTATCCTTCTACATGAGCAAAGCAGGTCATGTAGAAAAACACAAGAGGTCATTGCTGAAAATGTGCGATTGAAGAACAATGCAATTTTTTCATGGCTTTGTTGTCATATGATTGACCAAATATTACTTTGAAAATCTGCCATATTGGCTGTCCAGCTGAACGATAGTAGTCGATAGGCCTATCTATATACTTGCTATTGTAGGACTTCATCTTATTTACATTTTTATATTTTTACTCACGAGCGCTGTTTGCTTCTATTTGCTGTATCGGATCCGTGTGTAACAGTGTGACAAATATGCATTAATAATTATTACTAGCATTATTGAAGTTGAAATGAAATGATGCTCTTTTAAAATGCTATTTAGAAGCTACCTACAATTATTATTATTATCTGCGCGTAGCTAATTTAATTAGCTACGCGCAGAAAAACATAATGCTTTTGTGCTTGTATACTGCAGAAGTAGGCTACTATGAATCATGATACTCCTATAAAAACAACATTTGTTATTCAATTTGCAAGATTGTGGAGTTGGCTATTATTGGTGATCTCTGTAATTGTGTTTGCATTTTGCTGCTACATTTTTGTCCACCCTTCTTGGCAAATAAAATTCTCTATGATGTTTCCATACAGTGTTGATGCACTGCATTATGTTCCAACAGGATACAAGCTGTGCGGTCGCATATTCCTGGATGGCGTGGGGTCGAGCAAAGGCCGACACATCTCCCTCTTCATTGTCCTTCAGCGCGGCCGCTACGACGCCATCCTGGACTGGCCCTTCCGCCGCAGCGTCACGTTTTCCGTTCTCAACCAGATCTCGCGCGACGATGACATCATCACGAGCCTATCGCGGGAGAGCTTTCCGAAGGACTCACCCCATTCACCGTTCCGCCGACCCAAGGCTGACCCCGCGGCGACCAATGAGAGGTATGGCTGCGAGGCGATGATCGGAAACGAGCAGCTTTACGCCAAACAGGGGTTTGTGAAGGACAACATATTGTTTGTGAAAATCGTCGTGCACCCGATTGGCCACGATGTAATTCATGCGCAGTCTATTGAGCAAGATGGAGGTGAAATGCAGCTTATTGGCCAATATATAGGTCAGGAGCATCCCATTGTAAACGATATGGGTCAAGTGCATCTCATTGGACACGATGTGGGTCAAGTGCATCCTGTTGGTCACAATGAGGATCAATCGCACCCAATTAGACACGATTTGGAACAAATACAGCCAGTTGATCAAAATTTAGATCAAGCGCTTCCCATTGGACGAGATGTGCATCGGGTGCATTTTCCTATTGGGCAAGATGTAGGTCAAGCACATATCATTGGCTATGATGTGGAACAAGCGCATTCCAGTGGCCAAGTTGAGGGTCAAGTGGACTCGATTGGACACAAATGCAATGTGACTCCAAACGCGTGCCAACCACTTGAAACTAAAAGCAACGTGGATCGTAGAAAGGTGACTGCTGAAAGCCGATTTGGTGTTCTCAATGCTGTACAGCGAGAACGTGGAGCAGAAAATAGAGTCTGCGAACAGCAATATCAGCGCCAAGGCTGCCGCGTGGAGCAAACGGAACATTCTCAGAAACCATCACAGGCCAGAGCATTTGAATTGTACCTGAGATCCGAGCCAGAGCAGGTATGCGGGGCAGCGTCGAGAATGGAAGGAAAACTGCCAGTGATCGACCTGGAAAGGGACGCAGTGGCGCGTGAGTTGGCGAAGGAGCAAGCAGAGCTCTACAAGCTGTCCATTCAGCTGGAGGATTTAACACGAAGGAGAGCCGAAACGCTGGCGCGGAAGGATGAATTAATGCGGATAGAGAGTATTCATTTAAAAGACGTGCAGACAAAAAGTGGAAGAAGATCAGTGGAGAGGATTGCCGATTGTGAAAGGCCATTAGACTTGCCAGGACCTAGTGCCGAAAATATCCATCAGCGAGAGAGCCAAGAGAGGACGTCATCAGGACGGAATGTAGAAATTCACCATGAGCCAATGGTGGGTTCCGGTCAAGTCAGCCAATCAGCGGCGACGAAACATGATTTGAGCACACTAGAACAGGAGGAGGATAAAAACCAAAGGATTGCCGAGATGGAACGCCAACTGGCGATGATGAAGTCCAAGCTGGAAGAGCTCAGGAGCGACAGGCCTGCTGGAGAAATAAGTGCGGGGATGAGAAATGAGGCGGAGCAGGCTGCGAGACATGGTCGCAATTATGGGCCGACAGCACGGGGCAGCTCTGCTCCAACGGACGAGCAGAACAACGGGTCGAACGAAGAGAAAGAAGCGTTTGGAAATTTGACATTTTTTGAGCATCATTTTTGACTGCATTGAAATAATACTATATAAGTTACCTTATCTTGAGTGGAGGAGAGGGCAGGTGTGTGTCTGTAAATGACCTACCCCTGTGTAAACGGGAAATGCGGCCACAAAACGCACGTGTGTGTGTATGTTATGGTATATTAAGCATATACAAATGCCTTGGGGGCACCTTGGGGGCACCTTGGAGGCATGGCAGGGGGCGGAAAAACTGCTGATTGAGGTTCCAGGGGGTCTCAGAAACCCAGGAGGCACTGGGCGCCGAAGGGGCCCAGTGCCCAAAAGGGGCACCTGGTGCGGCCAAAAAGGGGCCCCGGGCCCCGAAGGGGCCCGGGGGGGGGCCCCAAAGGGGCACCAAAGTGTTTTGCACACCACAGTTTTTTGCGATGCTGGTGTAGATTCAACGTTGGC
>JAQIWG010006193.1:0-13588 GCA_034695025.1 Chamaedrilus cognettii | reverse complement strand
CCGTGGCGAGGGGAGGTCCCCGATGACGTCCCTGGACGTCGAAACGGACTTTAAACTCATTATTATTATTATTATTAAACAGATTTAGGGTGTTACAATTCAGGTATCTTGCTTGATTCTTGTACCATCCATTTCCACTGCTTTTGTCAAGCTTATTGCAATTCTGTGGTATAGTTCATAAGTTACGTTAGTTACGTTACGTTCGTCGCCGATTAGACGAAGCAGGAACCAGTGTGCAGCAGATTTTCATTGAAATTGTGCAAACAAAAGGCCAAATACTCAAGTTCAAGAGCCCATAACTTCGAAACAAATGGACAAACTTTCACTAGCTAGAGGTTTTATTTCAATAAACAAACGTCATTTTCGATTAGCATTACCAAAAGAGTTTTGTGTATCTAGCTGTAGGCTGCTCGTCTATTGTGGCGGACGTGGTATTCATACTGGACGAGTCAACAAGCATCGTGTACAATGAAGGCGGATATGACAACTGGTACAAGGACATACTCGGATTTGCCGAGAACGTTACGGCATCATTCACAATATCTTCGATCCAGACGCAAGTCGGACTGATAAAGTTTAGCGACAATACGAGCGTCGGTTTCTATTTGAATCAGTACACAGACGGGGCGAGTGTGATCAATGCTATTGGACAGGAGGATATTGATGGCGGTGAGACGGATATTGCAGCTGCGCTCAGGCAAACAAGGTTTGCGACATTTTTTGCGCTTCGAATCGTAAATGTATTTGCTATTTTGAAAGATCGTTCCGTATAGCTGTGCGGCGTTTTGATGCCAAGACCGTGCTGAATTTTTTTGCTTTGGGCACCAAAAAGCGTTGCATTGTATTTTTGTTAAATACATGCCCTGTTGATATACTCGAATTCTCTTTCAATGGCATTTGAGTAAATTTCTGTGAATTTTAAGCATATTTTAGCTTTCAATTTATAATCAGCTTCAATGTTGTGTAAACAAAATTACAATTTTTTATTTTGATGTGTGCAACTCGACTTTGCTTGGCTAACTAGTATAATATGCGTTTTCCATTTGGCCTATTTTTCTACTTCTTATTAATATATTTTGTAGACTTCAGATGTTTTCGCCGAGTAACGGAGCTCGCAACGGCGTGCGGCGCATAGCCATCGTAGTCACTGACGGACAAGCAAATCGAGAACAGAATCTCACGTTCATCGAAGCTAACCTCACCAAAGCAGCGGGCATAGAGATATTCGCTGTTGGAATAACGAACGAAATAAGCATTCCAGAACTTCAAGAGATCAGTAGTGATCCTGCCTCGGCGCATTTCTTTTATGTGAGTAACTACAACCTGCTGAACACCGTGCTGAAGAACGTGTTGTCGGCTGTTTGTGGCATCTCAGTGACAGTGCCCATCACATTGTCGCCAACTACTTCAGGTGGAAACGCAATTCTACTGACAAGTCCAATTACGTCATCAAATACAATTACCAGTTCGATTTCTTCATCCACGATGACAGGTACCACCACACCAACTGGAAATGCCACAGTAGTGACAACTCTGATAACGGCTGCAAGTACAACAAAAAACGTGACTGTTTACCCTACTATCGCAGGTGCAACTGCACCAATTACGACTACTATTGCGACTTCTTCAATAGCATCCACGTCGATGTCGACCACAGGAGTAAGTACACCGCTTTCAACTATGAATACAACATCGATCGTAATCGCGACAACGCCAACGAGTGTTGCAATTAGCATCACACCAAACGTTACTACTTCAGCAACAAACGCAAGTACTAGCGAAATCGCGCCATCAACTACTATCTTAAGCACAACTGCTGCAACTGCAACATTAGCAAACACGCTGAGCAGTTCGTCTACGCCTGCGTGGTCATCAACATCTACTCAGAGCCTGCTTGGATCTATGACGCTCAACGCCCCAACAGGGTCTTCTGGTGAGTTTTTGAAAGGTTCATTTTTTCTCATTCAAAGACACTTTTTTTGCCGAATTCAGCTCACTCATTGAAAATGTACTTTCTTTCTCTGCATATCGCATTTTCAATGAGGATTTTAATTTTTATGTCGGTGGCCCCAGTGTTCCAAATATTGCTCCTTTCCTCAATCCATTCGACACTTTAGACATTATTCAACATATCATATTCCTCGCTCATAGCACTGGCCAGTGGCCATGCCCTAGACCTGCTTATGACCCGTTCTACTGCCACTGTAGTCAACTTTGTCTACCATACGGCACACTCATATCTGATCGCAGAATAAATATTTTGCCCTCTGCCTTTCAGCACACTCTAGAGGTCCCCGTTGAACAAAACAAATGAAAGTATCATAGCTATGAATACTGCGAATTTCTCTAGCGACGTACTTGCCTCTTGCCAGCATTCTTCACATTCCTGAACGTTTCAATCTTACCTAAAACAGTTTACTGCCATTCCTACGTTCCTACTGGACAGACGAGCCAGACTATAAACCATGTCCTGTATTTCTAGTTCGTATAAACCCTTAATAACGCCAGAAATCAAGAAATAACAATTCAAACGTTCTGAATGGGAAAGAATATTCGGAAAGGACAAAACCCACTTATATGTAAATTAAGCTAATTGCAAAAACCAAGCCCATGACTATCTCAAGACTAATAACCGCCGCCCGTTGTAGTTACATCAGAAAATATATCACCACCTGTTGCCAACAATCTCATATGCTCAGGTCTGCTCATGACAATATACTCTCCCGTATATGAACCTGCACAGACATGGAACTAATCATCACACAGAACATGCGATCGGCAAATGACTGTGGCTCATTTAGTTTTGCTGCACTTTACTTTTTTGGAATTCGTTACCTCTTTCACTCGGTTCCTGTCCTATATGCCCTTGCTTCTTTCTGGTTGCAAACCGCATCAATTTTCGCTGAAATTAAAGTTGTGTCTTCCCCGACCATTGGACAAAACCTGACCCTGCTATCCTTCATCGTTTCTCCTGCCTGTTGATTCTCGGTTTCCGTCATCATAATTGATGTTCCTCGACGTCTCCCGTGACTGACTGACCTGATGCTAGACATCGTCGACCGGAAGGCTTGCGCTCGGCTGGCGAGGGACAACGCCAAAAGGCACCGAATGTGCAGCGTGCTACAAGCACGCCCCTGAAAAGACTCAGCGAACACTCCAACAACCTTGCCGACGAGGCAGTGGAGGAAATGCGCAATAACCAGCTGGAGATCTGTCTGCCATGCAATTATAATGCAGATCAGCGGTAAGTCACCTGGGAGTCAAGAGTGCCCTGTCAGCAAAACTTACGGCCGGCCTTGTGCGTCAAAGGAGACACTCGCGCTTCGGCAGTGGCACTTTGAAAATCGGACCCACATCAAAGGCTCTTCACTCAAAGATCTCTGAAGCACGGGGAACGTGTCAACCGCTTGGCGAGGCTGTACGATAAGGGCCCTGTACAAATGAAAACTCTCTAAGTCCGACTTCTAAAAACTATCGTTCAATCGTCCTTCTGTTCTTACTAGGAAAAGCTTTTGCACACGTTCTTCAGGCCCAAATGAAGCCTATCCTTTGCGAGCATCGGACACCCATCAGTCTGGCTTCACGTTGATCCATGAAACGGCAGATACCTTTCTCACTCTGCGTCTTCTCGCCGAGATACACAGCGAAGTTGGATCCCTCTTGATGTCGCGTACATCGATGTAAAAACGGCCTCCGTCTCGGTGGGCAGCTGCACTACTAGCCTTTACAAGGAAATCAGTCAGAGGAATTGTCAAACGGGTGGATGTGCCCAATCTTATCCAGGAGCTGCAGGCCCGCATCACAGAACCTTTGAAAGCTCGTTACTGAACCGCTGGATCCGCGAGACGGCCACATCGAGCATTACTGGTAGGACCCAATGTCATCGAGTCGGTGAAAGACTTAAAATTCCTCGGCAGTAAGTTCAGTTCCGACCGATTTCGCTCATTTGAAATATGCGCCGGATAGCCCTCGCACTCTTCGCTATGAATCAGCTAGACAGAATCTGGAGACAAAAGCGTCTACGCCACATTACAAAACTCGATCTCTACGAAACTTGTGTGCTCTCGACTCTCCTCTTCTCCGCCGAGACCTGAACACTTCTCGTATCGAATAAAGAGTGCTTGTTGGCCGCTTTACATTTTACTGGTTCTGAACGACTAACATTATCATGCACTTATCCAGATTTTCTAAATCACGGTGTAATCTTTTTCTTAAGTTTGAAATGTAGGCCTGCTTATCGGACAATATTAAATTTTTGCAATAATACATGTGTATTTCATATTGAAATAGTATTAACACAATTGTAACAGTGATATGAAGTACATGAACGTGATAAATTTAATATGTTCACTCTCTAAGATTCATCATTTTGGAGCATTTCATTCGCAACGTCATTTTGAGAACTATTAGCATCAATTGGCTATACGTATTTATGTTTATTCGTTTGTTTTGTGGGCCTTCACTATGCATTGTTCTTTAAAGACTACGCAACACAAATTTTTGAAATTAAACTTTTATACAATTTGAACCGATCCAATTTTGTAAAATTTGGAAACAAGTACATGCCTTTCTTTCATTTTAGCACACGGCTCACAGTTACAACCGTTTTGAAATTTCATGAAAATAAAAATGAAAACATCTAATTCATATTTGGACGATTTCGTCAAAGAGTCTGAAAATTCATTGCATACATTTTTTTATTGGCAGATATCGCGTGCTCGGTACCCGCGGACATCGTGCTCATATTAGACGACTCAACAAGCATTGTGTTCGCCCCCGGGGGCTACAGCAACTGGTACACGGATATTCTTAAATTTGCTGCAAACCTGACGGACAGTTTCTTCGTAACTCCCACTCTGACGAGATTCGGGGTGATAGAATTTAGCGAGACAGCGTCTGTTGAGTTCTACCTCAATCGTTACACTGACAACGTGGACCTAAGCAGCGCCATACTGCAGTTGGATATCAACGGAGGAGAAACGAACATCGCGGATGCACTTCAACTTGCCAGGTAGGTGACATGCAAGAAAGGATCCAAGGGGGGAAGGTGGTCATGGGGGGTAGATCCCCCCCTCCACCAGCATGGAAAACAATTTTGTTGTTAATTGTTTGTGAGACGACTCAAATGCACTGAGTCGTCTCAATTCACGCTTCAAATTATAAGTGAAAGTAAGCAGCAACTTTTTCCCTTTCTAACACTGCGTTGAAGACATTCGACATTCGAAGTCGAAATCAACAGACTTTGATTTCGACATAGTAAATTGATAGAATAGGGCTCCTATCCTACATGCTTACTCCCCGGCTCTTGCGATTTTTGTTACAAAGGAAAAGCTATTGTGTTGTCTGGTTCAAATTGGACCTACATTTGCATACATTTGCATTTGTGGGATCACCAATTTGGAGAAATTCATCCCCCCAACCAGCCTTTCCTGGATCCTTCTATGATGAGAATGTAAGGGTTCCTGTTTCATTGAAAAACAAGTAATTTATTGATGATCATGTTTCGTTCATCGTTCTAATGCAATTATTTTTTTACCTCTTCATTCCATGCTTGGTGCTTTCACATTAAGCAACTGTCTTTATTAACTATGTATTTTTGAACGGTTGAATCACATTAATGAACTATGATTCACGAACGCCTTGAGGAACATCTTACCTTATTGTATCTAATATTAGGCTACGCGATGTTGAGCTATGACTTCGATATGGTTCAGCCGTTTTGGATTGCACGAGCGAGCACGACGATGTGCAGTTTTTTTAGTTAAAACCCGGGGTAAAGCGAAATAGTTTCGAGACAACATTCATTGAAGACAGCTGAATCTAAACGCACAATAAACTAGTCCCCTAATGCCCTCGGCCGTGGGTACAAAACGTCTTTGACTACAGCTTTACTTTCATAGATAACTGCAGTGGTTGTATCAGGGCATAAAATAGTGTGTAGTCACACCAATTTCTGGAGATCATATAGTAAAATGTTGAGACCATAGGGCAAAAATGCATTGTAGTAATTTGTTAAAAAGGGACAATGACTGTTAGGAATGGCTTTTAAGAGGGACATGACTGTTAAGAAAGGCTTCAAAATGAGACTAAGATTGGAAAGAACGGTTAAAAAAAAATGTGGAGACCATGAATTTCTGTGGAGTCCAAAGGCTTTAAAAAAAAAGGCTTTAAAGTTTGGGCTCTAAAAAATGGGCTCTAGCGTTTCTGTCAGCACCCCCCCCCCCTCGCTCGGAAGTTCTCATCCGGAGGAAAACCTGATTATGTGGAGACCATGTATTTCCTTACATTATGCCCTGGGATGTATCCATGTAATATAAAGCAGATGAATTCATATTTGGTCCGCCGTCAACCATTTTCTTTAGTCACTGTGAGTTCAAACAGTGAATTGTTGCTTATAAACAATAGGAACGACGTGGCAGCACTCAAAGACGATATTAGTACAACGTGTGAACACTCGGGAGCTTTGTGGGAACAATGTGGGAACTCAATAGGAACGACATGGGCACGATGCGGGAGCAATGGAAACGATATGGCAACTCACAATAAACTTGTGAAAACGATAATGAAACACTAATTAGCCGTATTCTGGATTTTAGTAGTGTTTTCACATGTTGAAATCATTGTATATTTGTTCGTTTAATCACAATGAACGTGATTGAACAATATTCGTGTCAAAGTTTTTTTATCCTCGATGCTTTTCTAAGACGTAGCGGTGAAATACGATACTAATATTTGCCTCACTTGCGTTTTTTCACAGAACCGACGTGCTTTCTGTCGCTAACGGAGCGCGCCCTAATGTACGACGCGCCATCATCTTGATAACGGACGGCGTTGCAAACCGCGAGCAGAACATGACGCAGATCGAGGCGAACCTGACCAAAGCGGCGGGCATTGAGATCTTCACCGTCGGAATCACGAACAACATTGACGTCGTTCAGCTGAAGACGATCGCGAGCGCACCCTCGTCGTCACATTATTTCTTCGTTGACGACTACAGCGAGCTGGATTCAATTGTCAAGGCAGTCGCGGCGTCAACTTGCAGCGTCCTGACATCCGGGCCTGGCGTACTTCCGGTGACACCGGCGTCGACTGCAGAGCCTGCATTAAGTGTATCCGCTTATGGTACGGGCCCTGTAACATTGAATGAAAGCTCTACTACGAGTTCCGTGATTTCCACCAGCGGATCGACTACGGCCGGTGCTTATTCTACTAATGGCAATGTAACTTCAATTGGTCCTATGATTTCCACTACAACCGGCGTTGTTTCGACAAGCACTGGTACATCAAATTATAGCAGTAGTACGACTGGCAGTAGCGCGGTTGGTTTGATTTCTACTGTCAGTTCAAATACTACTGGAGTTCCATTAACTATCGCTGGTGCTGGATCTGGTAGCGGTTCAAGTACTACGGGTGTCCCAGTGACTTCTAGTGGTAGCACGTATGCCCGTGTTTCAACTATTAACGTGATTTCGACAACAATAGGTCCTATTTCTACGAGCGCTAATGGATTACAATACTCCAGCGGTTCAACTGCAGGCAGTACCGTTAATTTGATCACAGCCAGTGGCTCAACGAACACAGTTGGTTCTACGAATGTCATTAGTTCGAATTTTTCAATCACTGTTGGTTCCACAAACACCGCTCTTTTTGCAAACATCACGATTTTGCAAACTACCACCGGTTCGACTAACACCGCTGGTTCAACTACCGCCGTCATTTCGACTTCGAGTGGTTCGACGGTGACGACACGCCGATGCATTGTCCGAAGCACGGGTGCCATAAGATATGACGTTTCAACTGGGACTACAACAAGCGCTGCTGGGACTACAGCAACAGTTCAGTCTACAGCCTCTGGGCCTCGCGTTGAATCTGCTACTTCTAATGGACTCACAATGACAACACATGCTTTGAATAACTCAAGCAACTTAAACGACTCAAACGGAGCAGAGAACTCTTCCGAAATATATTATTCTACCGAAAATTCAGTTGCGTTTTCAACAGAGGACGAGCCGTGCGAGGATGAAACAACTGAGGAATCAACGACCGAAGAGTACATTGATTGTGAACCTGAGGAGACCGAAGAAACTGAAGAGATGGAGATTTATTGTGACGAAATAACAGAAGAAGGGATTTCAGAAACATCGGCGGATAAAGACATCACATACAACGCAACAACGGCAATCCTGTCCAACACAGCCCAATCTGGACCTATTATGAACGTTCCAAATACCGTTATAAACGACACGCAATCGCAAAGCAATGAAAATCAAACTATGGCATATACTGGAGGCTCAACAATTCCTGACACAGCTAGCAACACAAGTCTAACTAACAAAACTGTGGCCATGCCCACAGTCACTGTTGCTACACAAGCCCAAAGCCATCAGGCATCAGTGGTTCTGGCAGCAGATATTGTCGGATTAAAGGAAATATCTGAGGATTTTCCAGTTGGAAGCAACTCTACGAAGACGGATGCTAGTAGCAACCAAGGCGGAGCAACGATGAACAATATGACAACCGCGGCTGAACCAATTCTCTCATTCGTTCTCTCCCAAAATTCAAGCGGTTCAACAATAGCGCAGCCTCCCGTCAGCGATCTCTCGGTCAACTCAATTGGTACACTCAACACCACACCAGCCGCTGCACCCTCAGGATTGACAGCGACCTATGCCATTCAAATTACTGGCACTGGAGTTACAGAGAAAACCGCTGCTCCAGTGGGGACCGAAGTCTCAACCGCTGGTGTAGCAAATGCAAATACTTCGGTGGTCGCGGGAAGCCCTATTGGCATTGGGACGGTAACCGTTGCTCAATCAAATTTAACAGTCGTACAGACCACCTACGCTGCACCGAAAACAACCACGCGCATGTGTAAAACTCGTATAGTAACCGCTTCACCATCGGGCACTACTTTCACGGACAGCGGGAGCACGGGTCCAACTGAAACTGCGTCACAGTTTCTTTCTAATGTCGAGACTACAAAAACTAATCCGACAGCAACAAGCGCACTGGGGATTGAAAACACTGTGATGAATACTGCCAGCGCAACAGTATTCGCTGGAAACACCACAACGGCGCCACCGCCCAGCACGGGAAGCAGCTCAACTGGCGTGGCAACCACATCGATCGCAGGTACCGGAACAACAACGAAGCGAAAGTGTCGACCGGTAAGTGCGGCGGTAACGGGGTCCGTCACAGGAGCGACAGCCATCGCAAAAGAGAATGGTGCAACTACTACAGGAGCACCTGCGGCCACAGAAATATTAAATACTACCGTAGTTTCAACAAGCGCGGGATTAATGAATGTCACGGGAGCTCCTGCAGGCAGTGGTGTTATGAATGCCACGGTATCTCCAGCGGGTACGGGAGTTATGAATATGAATATCACGAGCGCTCAAGCGATCACGGGAGTCATGAATGTCACAGGAGCTCAAGCGACCACCGGAGTCATGAATAACATGGAACCTCAAGCAACAACGGGAATAATGAATATCACGGAAGTTCAAGCGACGACGGGAGTCATGAATATTACGGACGCTCAAGCAACAACGGGAGTCATGAATATCACGGGCGGTCAAGCAGGAGCGGGAGACATTACTACCACACTTGCTTCAGCGGACACGGGAGTTATGAATGCCACGGTAGCTCTAGCGGCTACGGAAGTTTTGAATAATACGACGGGTAGTGCAGCCGGAACGGGAATTGCAGTGACCACAGAATCTAACGCTTCGGTAACTACTCTGACTTCGACAAGCTTTAGTCTCGCAAGTGCGAATTTGATTCAAAATCAGACCATGGTGGAAACAACCTCTGCAATTTTCCGGATAAACTCTACAGCCGGTGAAGCCACAAACGGTTAAAGTGATACCACATTGATATAATCGTGCAGCCATAGCTAACTCCTAGTTCCTTGCCCACTCAGGGTCGTGGCTTGTTGATAGTTAATTGGGACAGTTTCTTCAATGTATCAGTGATTCTCCTCAACGTCAATGCTGTTAATGATATCATTCAGCAAGTAGGCCTAGGCCGACGTCAATTGCAGGCTTCGATGATTCATGAGAACACATATACATTTAATCAACATGGTGCTTGTCGCATAGTCTATTAGGCTAACCTTAGCTTCAATCGATGATGCAAAAATAACTGGAAGCGTAAATTAATCGTACTAAGCTAACATAAAATTAATCATTCAGAGTTGGGAATGAACCCACATGTAGGCTACGTCGAAGAGGCTACAACAAATTGAGAATGCAGCCTAGACCGGGGAACGAAGAATTGACTTGCAGCCCAGATCTCCCGGGCGAGTCGCAAAAGGCGACTGAAGAAGGGGGAGCGGTTCTGTGCCGGCACCGGCTCTCTTGCAGTGAACCAGACTGCATGTATACAGTCTTTGTGCTACACACGGTCCATAAACTACAAAAAAACTACAAACAATTGGAATGCTACAATGTAGCCTGTTGAATGCTGATGTTTGAACTATTCAACAGCCTGGTCGTCAATTATTGGAGCAATAACCGGAATCTTGTCAATCTTTTGGAAAAACTCGTTTTCATTTATTTCTTCCGTCGTCATCGATATTAGCCTAATGACTCCAATATGCTTAGTGTGTGATTAAATGTGATATAGTCTAATTATAACATTTGACTGTAACTATGCGCATGCACATGTACACTATTGTACAGATATATTGTGTCAGCTAGTTATTACTCCCGTATTGATAGCCTTTTTTGAGCAAATTACAGCGGCGTAGGCCCATTTAGTTACAAACTTGCATGCAATCAAGCCTATTATTTTTCATGATAGTTCTAGAAAACAAAAAATGATCTAAATTGCTGTGTGTATGCTGCTTGGAATGTAGGCCCATACATGTAATAGAGAGTGAATATTTTCATTCATACACTACTGTAAAACATGAAATTTTTGATGCATGTTATTTGACCGGTTTTGCCTCTCAGAAATTTCGCTGCACTTAATTTTCGAGTTTGTGAGGACTTCCTAATATAATAGCATCTGCAGCTTTATATTTTGCTGCATGTAATTTAGCGAATTTTTCCGACTCGCAAAATTCTCAAAAATTTCATGCGCACGAAAATTTCATGTTCTATATTGTATATGGAAGTGTTATGATTGGCATGGTGTGTTGGATGCTGTGAACAAGGGAGTACATTATGATACCATCGTATTGTTTGATAAAGCATATTTGATCAGACAGTAGTATGGCTGCTTGCATAGTTCATGTAGGCTATGTTCATGATGAACAGACCGTGCACCTATTGGTGTTGGTTGTGTTTCGACTCTGTGCATAGATAACGTGTAGTGGTAATATTTCGCAAGAAACAACCTTTGAGTAGGTTTATGTGTTGCCATTGGGCCTTTAAAAAAAGTGTATATCGAAGTGCTATGATTGGTATGGAGTGTTGTTGGATGCTGTGCGTTGAACAAGGGAGTGTCGCCTACGGTTGACAGCAGAAAATAACTGGCAGGCTGGTCTGGGCCTGGTGTCTGGCCTTGGCCTCATTTGATCTCCAGAACCGCCACTGGAGTGGGCCAACTAGGAAAACTCTCGGGCAGATAGGGGAGGAGGGGGGGGGGTGCTAACGGTATCGTTTGCTCTTCCGTTCAAAACTTACGAACTAGGGAGGGGCGAGGTACGGATGGAGTCTTTTCTCGAACGTTAATATGTCGGAGCAAATGCCTTCTCGGTTCTAAACTTACGATGTCATGGGTCTTCAAATTTCTGATGCCATTAATGCCCATTAAAACTGCGCTTATTTCTTTTAAGGCTCCATTCACATCTTTTGGCCACAACAGGTACGCAACGTGGCCCGCCAGGTTTTTTAATTCCCGTCCGCGTATATTTTTTGCTGATCTTTGGTACAGAAATGAGAAGAAAAAATGATCAAGAAGAAAAAAGATGAGAAAATGAATTTTAAATAACGAATGAAATCAATATACCTTAGGAACCTAACCATAACCGAAACCTATTCCTATTCTAACCCCAACCCAACCCTAAGTTAATCCTCATCGAAAATGTAATCCTAACTGAAACGCTAACTTTCCCTTATAAACAATTAATTTGAAATTTTGAAGGAAAAACTTGTTAAAGGAGTGATCCAAAACGAGAATCGAACCTACTACTTTTTTCACCGTTATCCATACAGCCATAATGCAGCTTCGATTTCTTTGGTTTTTGAACGTGTTATATGCCATCTGCCTACAACCAGGGGCCTCATTCGCGTACATTTTTTATGATTATCTTAAACTTTTTTCCTAACTTAAATTTAAAACAAATAAAATTCAATCGCCGACCGCTGTGACGTCATCTTTTGATTCGTGCGCTATTGTCCGATAAAACTATAAGATTTGAATAAGATTCTCTTAAGACAATCTTAGGACTAAGATTTGCATAAGATCGCTTCCTAAATGAAGCCCGTGGCCTGCATTTATGCGGATTCGCATCGCAATTTGCTAATCAATTAGACCCCATTTGCTAATCAAACACAAATTTGATTCGTAGTGATTGCGAATCAAAAATAGTGTAAATCAAGGTTCAATAAACCGACGAATGGCAGCATTGATTTGACTTTCAGTTTACGCGCGGCTCTATTAGTAACAAATCGACGTATAGGCCTACCAACTGTGCGAACTGGCGAGACTATAAATGAGACTCAACATTTACATGTATGTCTTTGGACGTTTTGAAGACGATATAAAAACTTCTAATCAAATTAATGAAACTGGTACTCAACTGTGAAATTGAATCGCAAAAGCTGCGAATCAGTTTTATGGGTTTATGCCTGCCTACAGCTGCAATAATGACACGCCTTATAATTTTCATTTTTACTACTAGTGTACCAAAGGTCAATCAAAATAAACTAGCGACCCGCCCTCGCCATTTGTAGGATAGATCAGTGTGAGTGCCTTCCAGTGACAGGGGAATTTGTTCTCTCATACTTTATAGGCACACAAAATCATTTTTCTCTACCCTCAATATTAATGTTGTAGGCCTACATGGGCTATGCACGTTTTTCTCTGCCGAGGAACTTACCATGTTAACAAAATCATTTTT
Source organism: Chamaedrilus cognettii (assembly GCA_034695025.1). NCBI lineage: Eukaryota > Metazoa > Annelida > Clitellata > Enchytraeida > Enchytraeidae > Chamaedrilus > Chamaedrilus cognettii. Next base: position 519 of record JAQIWG010006193.1, on the reverse strand, counting down.
CGTCCCGATGCCCATTTTTAACACTTGTTATTTCTTCCATTTGGACTTTTTCACATTATCATTGTGCCCACCCTGGTCCACCGTGGCATTTTTGGGGTGACCCATTGACCCAGTGCCCACCGGTGCCCTGCAGAAGCGACGCACTAACTGCAAATCTGCTATCACTTAGAATCCAAGCACGGATCAGGTTACCATGCGCACTGCATAGGCCAATTATGAACGCGCATATAAAGACCCGGAACAACCACCGCGTAGCGCGTCACTACGCGCTACGCGATGGTGTACAATAGCTTACCTACAACGCTCAGGCCTAAGGATTCCTCTTTCATTATCATGACGACTCCCTCGCGTAACCTATGGCAACCGCGTGCGTAAGTAACCTACGACAGAGTTTTTATCTAATCTACTAGCGAATTGAATAACTATGAGTTAAATAATATACAATACTAGAATAAAGCCCGTACATTCGTACGGGACTCTAGCAGTTTTTATTACGTATTGTTATCAGCATACACAGTA
>JAQIWG010006192.1:0-13589 GCA_034695025.1 Chamaedrilus cognettii | reverse complement strand
TATATATTGCACACACACATAGTAATAGTAATCATTAGTAAGCCCAGGCCTAGTCGTGTCCTGTTATTATAGCCCAGGGCCTAGGCTATAGTAGTTAAATAGCGCTCGGTACATTTCGTAGGCTACATAATATAGTCCTACGGTCACAATAGCCATTAAAACGCTGTTAGAATCTACTCGATCGCTTAGGCATAATTATCCACTCAAAGGATTCAAGAAGAAGAAGAAAAGGAGGATTTAGTTGTCTATGAGTGGCAACACTGCTTTCTGTTACTACACTTGTGTCTATTCGCTCAAACAAATTGGTCGTTGCACGAACCAAAACATAAAAAATCAAGTTCTAACCATGAGCAAACCCTAAACTAACCCTAAGCTAACCCCAACTAACCCTAAACTATCCCTGAGCTAACTAACCCAAAACTCAAATAATGTTATATAAATAAAATTCTGCTGCAATAGGGCTTTTATATGATTAACGCTGGCGTGCAGCGGCCAATTTGTTTGAGCTTATAGACGCCACTGTTACTACAGCGCGGTCACGTGACATTATTATGCAGAGTTGTAGCGCGTTGAGAAAAATAGAGATTAAGTTGAAATAAAGCGACGCTCCTCGCGATTAGGGTAATCCCCCTGCGTATATTTGCCTCCTTTTGGGGGGTTTGCTTGAACGCAAATATTTTATACTTTATGTGTTAGATTACGTTTCCAGTAGATAATTTAACAACTCGATGAGCGATAATAAGTGGATATGACAGGTTGTCGCTGCAAACTAAGTCACTACTGATGTCAGTATCCACGTTAGTTAATTGTTCCCCTCTCCTCTTCAATCAGCCCACACTTACGAGAAACTCCTCTGCTTTGTCTATTCAAAAACAACCTTCCGATCCATTTAATTAATCCCAACCCCACAATGAAAAACGTAAACTCACAGAAGTACACTGAAGTAAGCCGTGGAGCGCCGAAGTACGCTGAGATATGACAAGCCTCTACGGAAGTACGGCAGATCAACTTTGAGATACACGGATACGACGTCAATGCAAAATCTTAGTCCAAATTAATGTTTCAACGCTAGTTTACTTGACGGTTGTGTTGTTCAGATTTTAAAAATTTAGTTATAAGCGCTATGATAAATATAGTGTAGTTTTTTTCTTTTTCCTCTCACAAAGTAAGGCCAGTACAATTATTCAATTTCTCTTATCTGCTGTGCATCATTGTAAGAAAATATCATGGTATATTTATAAATAAAACCTGAAAGTAATACTAAGAAGAAGAAAAAATCCAACGATTTAAAAAAATACACACTCTAATTTTCATGCTATGTTGAAATTATGAACCAAAAAGAATATTTCTTAGATTTAATGTCATATTTTGGCTCTCGCCGCTGTACTTCAGTGCAGGCCTGCCATCCTCCAGCAGCTGTTACTTTGCTCTGGTGTACTTCAGCGTACTTTGATAAGCTCACATGCGGTCAAAATGCCCAAGTTCTAAGGCATTTTTTGTGCTCACCATTACCCCCATCGACTCCCGTCGCCAAACACAATGACGAAGGGTCTTATGCGTGCTGCGTAGTGCGTACCTGTGAATGAAGCGTTTCAAAGATAATCTTGAATAGTCAGAGGGCAATATGCTTTCAAATAGTGTATTTAAATGCAAATTTGAAAGTTCTTCAAATTTTGTTTGAAATTTACATATTGTTATAATCAATCTTATTTGCAATCAATGTTTATGACTTGAAAGCGGACTAACATCATGAGCCATTGTATGAACCATTTCTAATTTTTGTAATTAATGAATAGCTGTAATAAAACATACATGTATGTAGTAAATTATTTGTGTGTGATCCTCCCGAACTAATAAATATTCTGGCAACGCCACTGTAGAATAGTACCGGTGGTTTAGTTAGTACTGTTGATATAATTAATGCATGTTAAATGATTATTATTATTATGGTCAATTGATTATCAATCATGACAATCCTTTAATATTTAAGATTCTGTTCCTTTGTAACTTCAAGTTGTGTTGAAGTTTTTCTCCTATCTCTGAAGTAGAAACTGAATCAATTTTGAATTACATCAATAACTGTTGATGCATTTGGTGCAATCCATCAAAAACGTTAAGCGAATTTAATGCGTTCTAGACATCGTGTTTCAAGTTGGGGGGAGTGGAAGATGTCCACGGGTGACGACGTCAAATCTGAGCACAAAGATGGAGTCAAATCTGAATCCCTCGGGGGGAACGAGAATCTCGCCAGCGCGGCACAGAACATCGGGGGAGGGGAATCGGTAGCTTCGGGCAACAAGCAAGCGTCACAGCCTCCCGTCAAATCAGCTGAGGTCTGTTGTCTACTTTTTTTTGTCGTTTTTCTTTCGTCCTTTTTTCGTCTATTCTCTTAATGTCCATGTTTTCACACAGGTTTAGACATATGCGCCCTTGTGAGGACTGCAGGAGCTGGGTTTTTACCGCCAAATACCCTTCCAGACGCCAACTAAATGAATAGTTATCTGGCACGTGGTTTGCAGCTAGTGATACTTATGTGTTTAACAGCCTTGCTGAAAGGCCTGTAACACCATGGTTTCATAGTTGCTGGCGCAGGGACTTGAACACTGGTCCTCTGGGGCCTCATTCACGTACATTTTGTAAGATTATCTAAAAAATTTTCGTAACTGAAATTTAAAACAAATAAAATTCATTCGTCGACCGCCGTGACATCATCATTCAGTTCGCACGCGACAATGCAGAGTTCCCAAAAAAAAAGGTAAGATTTTCTTAAGATGTCTGAAGACAATCTTAAGACTAAGATTGTCATAAGATCGCTTCCTGAATGAGGCCCCTGGACTCTAAGTTCGATGCCTTAACCACTACACCACAGCGCCTTGCTGAAATTTTAATAGACATAGGCCTACTTACTGCATGTGTATGGGTTTACCATATACATGTATGTTATATATTGCATAGGTTATTGACGCGCAGCATGAAAGTATGATTTTTTAGATTGTTTGTCTCCATTAATTGTTTCCTCTGCTGTGGAACCTATTTAAATAAACATTCCATATTTGTGGACTAAGTTGATATGCTTGGATCTGTTTCCTTCAACATTTGTAAGCAGTAGTTCATTCTGTGATCACAGTTCTAATCATGAATGGAGAGACTGGGCAGTGGTTATTTCTGTACGTAATTTGAAGTTGTTCATTTAGCTTGTATTCAATTTTAAATTCAATCATCTAGTGCTTTTCCATATTTTTGCTAGATCATTTGTTCATTGTGCAGTGGTTACTTACGTTTGCCGTTGCAGAAATCCAACTATATGCTGAAGTACACTTTGGCAGGCCACACTAAGGCCGTATCGTCAGTCAAGTTCAGTCCTAATGGAGACTGGCTGGCCAGTTCTTGTACGTTTTTATTTACATTTTTCTTCTATCTTTTCTTTTTAAACTGAGACTTACATTATATATAGTATTTTTATTAGCTTGTACAGTACCCGGTATATTATATATGCATTTCACTATTGAGTTATTGTTACTCTTCCGCTGCATTCAAAATTTAAATAATATATGAGGGCTATAAATTAGCTAAATTTATCCAATTAGATAAGTGTTTAAATTTTCAATTAGTTTATATCATTGTACTATAATGTCTTTTTAAATTTCAATGGACATGATCATATGTACCAGTAGTGGTTGAAAAAGTTATTGTATCAGATATTTAATCAATAATGTTTTTAAAATTGCTAGATCTATAATATTTGTTAAAGAAATTTGATTTGGTGCTTTCAGCTGCAGATAAGGTGATTAAGATCTGGGGAGCGATTGACGGCAAATTTGAGAAGACTATAGCTGGACACAAGCTTGTACGTCTGTGCATAGTTAAATTAAATTTAAAGACATATCCGATACTGCAATAATCAGTGAGAAGTTATAATTTTTATATTGATTTGTTTAATTATAATTTTTATATTGATTTGTAACTCGACATTGCTCGAGTAAACTTTTGCTGATGGCAAGATTTTTCATTCTTTTTGGATAAGATAAATGACCATTCGTTGTCATGAATTGCCAGCCATAAGTGTTCCTACAATGCCTACTAGTCTACGATGAAACCATCACCAGTGACCATCAGCTGTTACACTGATGCATCGCCTCCACCCCAAAGAAGCTACCAAATATTTTTTTTTTAAAGCAGTGATTGTGCGCTTGGAAGTCATTTACCTGCAGGCCTGAATATATGCGGATTTGCATCGCAATTTGCGAATCAATTTGATCCCCTTTGTGAATTAAACTCAAATTTGATTCACAGTATTTGCGAATCAATAATGGTGTGAATTGAGGTTCAATAAACCGACGAGGTGTAGGCCTATCAATGATTTGACTCTCAGTTCACATGCGATCAGTAACATTCGACGTCCTTACTGCAAGAAACGGTAAGACTATGTATTCCCTTTGGCAATTTTAGGACCATATAAAAACTGCAAATCAAATTAGTGAAACTGCTAATCAAAATTAAATTTGATTAGCAAAACTGCTAATCAATTCTAGCGTCATAAATTCAGGCCTGTTTACTTGCAATGTGTGCACTTGATTTACCTGTGATGTGCGGTTAAAATAAGCGCAGTCCATCCTATGGCGCCAGTCTGGCTTACCAAAGTGGCCAAAATGGAACCGGTGTTTTGGCTTTGCACACACAATTTTTTTTTACGTTTACTATCTATAGATGCGGTTAATTGTTTGTGTAGGGAATATCTGACATAGCCTGGTCGACCGATAGCAAGCTGCTGGTCAGCGCATCGGATGACAAGACTTTGAAGATCTGGGACGTTGCCTCCGTAAGAACTCCTTGTTGGCCCGTCACTTGGCATCTGGCAGCGTACGAGATGAAATATCGTTTGAATTGTATTTGTGACGATGTATTTGGCTAGTCTATACATCGCATAATGCTGCTTGTCTTTTACCGAAATCTAAAGTTGAGATCTTTTTCAAAAGTCGGACTATTTTATAACGTGATTTCTGCCAGTCGGTTGGCCAACAAATTCAGGAGCACGAGTGTAATTTGGGTTTTGTTTATTCTTTGAAGGAAACTTTTCTATTGGATTATAATACACTTTTAATTGTCCAGAGCTCTGTGTCGATGTCGGTGATTGATTTGATGGTGTTGTTGCATGCAGGGCAAGTGTCTGAAGACGTTGAAGGGTCACAGCAACTATGTGTTCTGCTGCAACTTCAATCCTCAGTCAAACCTCATCGTCTCAGGATCGGTCTGTCTGCTTCACAATGATAACCGCTGGCTGCCGATGTCTGAATGACGTACATACATACTAATGTAAAAATATAGTTATATTAGTGAGAATTAAATGTTGCATTTTATAAGTTTAAATTATGTGCGGTGCAGTACTGTTTCCCGATCCAGTTTCCATGATTGCGTGCATATCAGTGATGTATAAATTGTGATCTTCTAGAATTAAATTCTCTTTCTCATTTGATGCGCTTCGCATCGTCATTCAGTGCGCCTGACTTTGTAGATAAAATCTAAAATGCTAAAAAACTGCAAGCGATCAACTCGCATGCATAACTTGAACACCCCACTCTCTGATAGACCTGTCGGTTATGTTTTGGGCCTATTTTGATATTAACGGATGACTGGTCGTAAAGTCATGTATGTGCGTCAATTTAGTAAATGGATTTTTATGTGTTTAACATACATACTGTTTTAAAAATTAATGCACAATGGTACTTAAAAGAAAATTGACAATGCTTGGTTGCAATGTTGTCAGTTTGACGAGAGTGTGCGTATCTGGGACGTGAAGACGGGGAAGTGTCTCAAAACCCTGCCCGCCCACTCAGACCCCGTCACGGCGGTGAGTTGGCACTTTTTGCAGCCCTATATTTTATTTCTACTCTCAATATTTTTGTTACACCCGATGTTATTTTGATAAATTTGGTTGGATATTTTGTGCGAAATTTGCACTGTTTGCCTTGAAGACAACTTTCTGACAGAAACTTTCTAGACAGATGAATAAATTATTTTTCGATCAACTGATAAAAGAATTCCAAGCAGTTGTTTGGGAACCAAGAATTGAATTGAATCTCAGCACATTTGGGTTCGATTGCAGATCAGCGTGACGTTAAATTTATGACAAAAAATAATTATTTTTGTGATAGACTAACCCAAATGAAGCTCTTAGTCATTGATGTATATTTGAATGCTGCTCTGGCTGTCTTTTAATGTATTAATATATTCTGTTAATATGCTGAGGGAATAATAGAAAGATTCACTTAGTCTGGCCTGAGTTGTTAAAAAGAGATTTTTTGAGATGGTGCCAGGGTAGAGCTTATCTCATTGGTGCATTCCTTGCGGAATATAAAGCTGTTCAAAGCGTACTTTGGTGGGTCTGTTGAAGCATGCTATAAAAAAAAATGTTAGGAAAAAATGAAGAATTTGGACAAAAATAATTTTGTTTTGACTATTGCTGACAAAAAAACCAGTATCTTTTGTTTACACTGGCAACAATGAGCACAGTGGAGGCCTGGTGCAGACTAACGTCATGACATTAGCGCAAGCATTCGTTAATATACTTGCATGACCTTTGGTTACATTCCTTTTTGAGTCGAATACATTACCACAATATGCTTATCAATTTTTTTATTTTATGATTTCTGTGTTTGTTAGAGCGCCTCAGCTTTTTTATAAGTGCTCTTATATTAGTCTTATATCCAATAGTAGATGAAAGTGCGCTACTTTTTCATTCCAGCAGAAAATCACTCCGGCCAGATCTATAGCATGTCAGAACAAATGAACAATTTGTGGCACATCTGTAGTCTCTGTTCCGACATGGGACTACTAAAATTATCTCCTGGATAATCGCTGAGGTTGAGGTTGATAATTAATCTGAAATCTCAACCTTATATCCGTACCCACCATTGCGAGTTAACCTCGAGTTGGCTCAATCAGCGGATTGAGTGACGTCACGCGAGGCATAGGAGATTGACAACGATCACTCTCAACTCGTCAATTGACCAACTCGAGGTTAATTCGCAATGTAGGATACGCATATTAGTCTTTGAGTTTACACATGCATCGAATATCCTGTAAATGGTGTAAGTAGTGTTGCCCAGGGTCACCATTTTACCACTAGTATCAGTATTTATACTTAAATTAACGATGACTGTTATATTTAGTACTGCAGGGTATTCATATTGAATGTATATGCAGGTTCATTTCAACAGAGATGGGTCTCTGATTGTATCAAGCAGCTACGATGGACTCTGGTACGTTGAACTTCAGCTTCTACATGCTAGTTTGCAGTGAATTTCAGTTAATAATTATATTAGAAATTCTTCGATTAAGAAAGAAGAAATATATAGAAAACTTCTTGGATGCTCAAATCTTGATAATTTGTGCTGATTAAGTAGGCCAAGTATTTGTACGTTTAGCTTATAAATAGAGATGAAAGAAAACGTGGACGGTTTTGTTTTGTTTTTTGTTTTTTTTGTGTGTAGCACACAAGGGCATACAGTCCGGTTCTGGGCAAGAGAGCCGACATAGAACCGCTCCCTCTTTTCTTTAGTCGCCTTTTACGACAAGCCCGGGGAGCTCTAGGCTGCAGGCCAATTCTTTGTTCCCCGGCCTGCAGGGGCAAAAAAAACGTGGAAGGGGTAGGCTGAGAGAGTCCAATATGAAGATTGCAAACATCATGAAGTGAATGGGCCAACTGATGGAGGTTATATTGAGAAAAGTGGAGGACGTGCAAGGGTAGTGGAAGATTACCGTTCTTTGCTGTGAGGGCGCTACAACGTCACCCATGATGGCCGGCGGAAAAGAAGCTCGAGTATATCAGTAACCTATTAATAACACATAGTAAATGCTGTGGCTCTGGTAATAACATAGCTTCATTGATTGTGTTTGATAACATGAATCACATTTCCTGATTCTTTGTGAAACTTTCGGTGTGCCGCGATGAATTGCATCTATAACAATTTATTGTGTTTCAGTCGTATTTGGGATACAGCTTCAGGCCAGTGTCTGAAGACGCTCATTGGTATGCGCTACTAACAACAAGTTAACGAATATCGATTTATTGGAGATAACATTTCTTGCCTGTGTTTTACACGTGGCTCCGCGACAAAATTTAATTTTTTCTTTGCTTAAAAAAAACTCAAAGTTATGTTTATGCTCACTTTTGGCGCAATAATTTGAAGTTGTGACGCTCATCAAGACGCTTGAGGAGTTAAAAATTATAGTCAACCTCAATTTGGACCAGAATTATAATTGTAAGGTAATATACACCCTGTCCCAATGAAAAGGATACCACTTTAAACTTGTGATAACTCGGTCAAAAGTTATCAGGTTTGTCTGAAATTTTGCACGCAACAGCTGTAGCCATATCTACACCGACTTGGAAATTTGTAGAGAAATGCGAGTATTTTTGACAAAATTATGGTGTTTTAAAAGAAGGACCCAAGAAAGTTTACAGCATTTGTTGCTGCGTATTGTGTGCCAAATGTCAATTTACGAACAAGCGGTCCAGAAATTTAGTCACAGCTGATGTTCATAGTGTCCTCCTTGTTTGCGTACACATGACAGAAGACAGGGACGCAACTGTTAGCTTGATCCATGATTTTGTGATCAAACAACAACCACTATCCAAGCATACAAGTCGACGTGTGATTAACGTCACGAATGCCAGCATGGTAAACGCGCTCCTCCAGTAGAGGTGTACACTACATATCTACACTCCATATCTGAGGGTCTAGCGGAAATAAGCATGTCTTCTGTAATGTGGATGCAACCAAGGAGTACATTTTGAGCATCAGTTGTTACTGAATTTAAGGTCTGCTTGGTCGTCACTGGACTGTAAGGGCATGATACGTAGCAACTAATGTGAAAACTTTTGTTCTGTACTTTTTTCTAACCAGCCATTACTTTTCAAATTTGCTCATATTTCTCTACAAATTTCCAAGTTTGTGTAGACATGGCTACAGTTGTTGTATATAAAATTCCAGACCAATCTGATAACTTTTGATCAAGTTATGACAAGTTTAAAGTGGCATCTTTTTCATCTGGAAAAATTAATTTATTGTGTATTGTTAGTGTTGTTAATTTAATGAATTGCGGTTTTATTTGAATATTGAATTATTGACAAAACTTTGATAAAAAAATTAAGCCAACTTATAAATAAACAATAAATTGATATCGTTGAATGGCAAGTTCCAGAACAAGTATAACGAAGTAGTTGTAAATCTATCATTCATTCTATCAGTCGACTATTCTCTTTTTGAAGTTGTTTTAAGTTTGTACTTACAAGTCTCAAGTTTGTTACAAGTTGTGGACGGATGATCATGATCCTTCCCTGTGTTCACAGATTATGTACAAATTAGGATGCTGTTGTTGCACAAATCATGTGCAAACTTTTGTCGGTAACTAATCATGACGAGAGTTAAATATTGTGATATCTTCGTGAATAGTTATTCTTTGTTGTTTCATCAGACGACGACAATCCTCCCGTTTCATTTGTGAAGTTTTCGCCAAATGGAAAATATATTCTGGCTGCTACGTTGGACAAGTAGGATTCATTCAATTTATAGTAATTTGTGAATTTAGTCACAAGTATTAAGTTTTCTACCATATGTATTATTTGTAAATGTAAAATTTATTTAAAGAAATTAAATGTTCTTTTGAACTGAGTAAAATTATTTAATTATATCATTTATATTTTAATTATATTAACTTTTTTTATAACAATATTTTTTATAATACATATTTTATTTATTATAATGTTTCAATTATGTAGCATATTAATATTACAACTCGATTTTTTATACTGCATGTTTTTTCTTTCTTGTTTGACATCTTTATTACTTCAAGAAATGGCCATGAATACCGGTATCAATCGGCAGAAGCGTGAAGTAATAAGAACCGCTGAAGAGAGAACACATTCCCTGTGACACCCATTGATAGATCCCCTGCAAGTTGGGGAACAAAGAGTAGACTTGCAGCCCAGAGCACCCAGGGCGAGTTGTAAAAGGAGACTAAAGAAGGGGGAGCGGTTCTTTGCTTGGTAAAGCCGAGGCCTAGGCACCGAACCGGACTGTAATGGTCTTCGTTACTACACACGATTCTTAAACTACGTGTAATCCCACCACCCCACAGCCAGTGACAGCCATGAGACTTATATCAATGAACACATAAAAAGACTAAAAACCTGTTGTTGTCGTTTATTATCCATGTTTTTGGCATATAGTATGTTCATGTGTTGACATGTGGGTTAGCCATTTTGCGCTTGGTGACAGCTGGAGCTGGATTTTTGCGGCCGGATGTCCTTCCTGGCGCCAACCAAATGAATAATTGTTTAGCAGGGGTTAGCGGCTGGCGATACTTGTGTGTTTAACAGCCTTGCTGAAGGGTTTGTAATGCCATGGTTTTATAGTTACTAGCCTCGAGGCTTAAACCCACGTCTCTGAGACTCACTTTCGACCCTTAACCTCTACACCACAGCGCCTCGTCAAAGCTTGTGTCAAAGCATGCATAATGCCCATTTAGGCACAAATAAGCGGCCGTATGAAGAATTTTTCAAATGACTTAAAATTGTATACACTGAAATGCTCACTAATATAGGAACAAAAGCAATGTATGAAAAATTGTCCGGCCTCAGAACATTTGGCTCTGATTTGTGTTTTGAGTGTGCTTAAAAATGGTATGGCTATAGAATGTATCTAAATTTAATTTTGAGAATAAATGACTACTTTGCCTTTTTTATGTGTGTCTGCAGTACACTGAAACTTTGGGACTACAGCAAAGGAAAGGTTTGCAAAATTTTGAGTACCGGTACAATGTGTCATTATATCTTAATATTGTTTGTTCATTGTCGGTCTATTGGTTGGTTGGTTGGCTCATTGCTATGTCAATCCTGAAAACATCCTTGAACTGACAATTAATGCAGAACTTTAAAAAATTTCAACATGCCTCCTATAATTCCAGTTTAAGGTGATCAAGGCATCATGATAGCAACATTGCATACGTCCCCTGTCACTAATAAAACGAATAGTATCGTAATGCATACAAGACGATAGGGGTAAAAGAACGATCTTTTAAAGTTTGCGAATGCCAGTAATGGTAATCACTTGTTCATGAATATATCCTAACATGTTAGTCCTCTTTAAATTGTTGCAATTTAGCAATAAGTTTTTGTGCTTACTTTTCGTGTTTATTTCTTCTGCTGCACAGTGTTTGAAGACGTACTCTGGCCACAAGAACGAAAAATATTGCATTTTTGCCAACTTCTCGGTGACTGGAGGCAAGGTATGCGTGTTAAAAGATATATTGCAGCTCAGTTTATATAATTTACATAAACTTGCACAACTACAAACTTTCTTGTATAGAATTAAGTTTACCTGAATGAAGAAAACTAATTCAACAAACTTTATTTTTATTTTGCAGAACGATTTGTTTTTTTGATAGTGGTCCCTTGGTATTTCTTGGTCCTTACACAATCCGCATGCCTTTTCAGTTGCTCTCAGCATCCTATCTCGCGCCTCAACCCAAACCTCCTTTGCGCTTCTGGCTGCTTTCGCACACTCAGTGATGTTCTGTTAAATAGTCCTTTCACTACGTTATCTTTTAGTTTTCAGATTTTGACCTTTTTGACAAAAACTCTTTGTTTCCTTCCTTCTTTAGTAGGTCCATATCGCAGACTAAGAGGCGATGTCTTGTGACACATTCTTCCTCTGCGATGACTTTTATGTTTCTGATACATTTCCGGTGATCCCTCCCAATCATAATGAAGTCTATTGCAGACTATTTTTCCTCTGATTTGTAGATAATAAGTTGTGCTACATTATTTTTAAAACATGTGCTAGAACTCACCCACCACCAACTCTGTAGCCTCTACAAACTCAAGGATCGTATCACTCTCTCTATTTCTCTCAACGAAATCATATCCTCCGCGTACGCCCTCATATCCCTCAACCCCTTCTTTCCCACATGCCGATTCCCGTCCCCTCCTATCCATGTTCTACAACACCTTTCTTAGTTTCACCACCACCACTCCCTCAGATGCTCTCAAAAATTCCTTTTCTCATTAGCGCCAACTCTGATGCATACACCGTTATATAGCATTTATTGTCCTCTTTTCAATTGCATCTTTGACTCTCAGTTTAATCTTTCACTGTACCGAGCAACCTCGACTACCTGCTCTACTAATCTTTCTGACACTAGCACGCCAAACACCCACAGTTCCCTTCTCACAGCCCTGCCAATAGAACTTCTACGTTTTTGTCGTGATCCTCTATCACTTCCAGACATAGTTTAATCAGTCCTTAATGTCATATTTGAGTTAATATGTTATTTAAGATCGTACTTTAATAACTCGTGACTTTTTATGTGTTGATATTCAAGTAGTTTGAAATCCATTCTTTGCTAAGACAAGATGTTAATTCGCTGGTACAGCCAAAAAACTAAATAGCACAAATAGGCCTAGTTAAGAATCAAACTATCATTAATATCAAATATATCATAATAAATATATTGTTTATAGCAAAGCAACTATAGCTCATGCCTATACTATTGTTACAATAGTCCACTAGACAGCTAATTAAATTGCTGTTTTCCTCCGCGCTAGACGGCTGTCAAACTGGCTGGAATTCTTTGCCAGCAAATTGATTTCTTTCAAAGCATCTGCTGGGCAGTCAATAGTCGACTAGACAGCTGGCTTTTTTGAGTTGTAGAGGTATTCTGATATTTTCGTATGATGTTGTGCAGTGGATCGTGTCTGGTTCTGAGGATCACGCTGTTTACATCTGGAACCTGCAGACAAAGGAGATTGTGCAGAAACTGCAAGGACACACTGGTCTGTGAGATTCAGTTTCATTCATAATTGATGTGGATAAAAAATATACATTGCAGAAACATATCATTTTCTAATGACTGTATATGTGGTTATGATACTATGCCTCTACTATTTTTTTTTTTAAGTTTGGTGTGTGGCACAAAGACTATATACAGTCCGGTTTTGTGCAAGAGAGCCAGCACGGAACCGCTCCCCCTTCTTTAGTCGTCTTTTACAACTTGGCCGGGGAGCACTGGGCTGCAGGCAAATTCTTTGTTCCCTAGCCTGCAGGGGGGCAGCTATACTATTGCTGTACTATAATAATAATAATAATAATAATAATAATAATGGGCTTAGAGTCCGTTTCGGCATCTAGTGATGTCGTCGGGGACCTCCCTTCGCCGTTGGCAACCATCAAGCGATTGATAAAAACCCAAGACGAGAGGGTGGGAGAAAGGGTGCCGGATAGCAGGGTCAGACTTTCCCGTGTGTCCGTCTGGGAAAAAATTTGTTTATGGTGGGAAAAAATGCGTTTTCAAACCAGAATGGAACAGGGGCAATGTAGAACAAGAACGGAGTGAGAGAGGAAGTGAGTTCCAAATGGAGGGTGCTGCGAAGCTAAAAGAGCGACGGCCATTACATGAACGAATATCTGGTATAGTGAGCAGGTGCTTGTCAGCGGATCTCAGATTTCTCAATGGGGTGTAGGGGGTTAGAAGTTCGAATAGGTACGAAGGTTGATGAGTGTGAAGCGTTTTATAGGTAATTGAAGCAA
>JAQIWG010006191.1:0-13589 GCA_034695025.1 Chamaedrilus cognettii | reverse complement strand
CTCTCCAGATCTAAATCCGCTTGACTATCATGTCTGGGGAGCGATGCTTGAAAGGTACCGGATTCACAGGCCAAAGCCAAAGGACAAGGCAGAACTCAGGACGGTACTGGAGGCGATCTGGACTGACTTGCCGCAGGCACCAATCGACAAAGCTGTCCCTACCTTCCGGAAAAGGCTCAAGGCCTGCATCAGCGCAGACGGTGGCCACTTTGAACATCAGTTTTAGTTAACCAGCGAAAATCGACCCTTTTCTGGGCCACCAAATTATTCAAGGGGAATCAAATTGTTCCGTTACTGAGACGCTATTTTGTAACGTCAAAAACTCAAGCCGTTTTAACGTGTGGTTGATTTCATTTTTCGACTTTTTTGCAAGAACTTTCATAACGTTTGAACGCATTCATGTTTTCGTTAGAAGTTTGGGGACCTTGTGTCAAATTATCTCAGCTACAATACCTGAAAAATGCAAGGAAATATATGTTCTTTTGGACGAGTTATTGCCAATTTGCAAGGGGGGAATTTTTTTATGCCGCACTCTGTACATGTAGGAGTTCTTGGCTATTTGCTTTTTATTTTCTCGTTGTTAATATTTCTATTAAAAACGGACAAATTGAAGCCCAAATGCTGCAAAATTCAGCAGCTCGTCTGCAGCAGCAGGCCCGTTGTTTATTTTTTACTTTCGCATATTTTTATCTGGCGGTGGTTATACGCCTAAATAATAATGTCAAACGCTATGAAAAAAGATGAGTTTGTAGTTTTTTTTCAAAATTGTCATTTAGACTAAACTCTCAGATAGGCTATCAGGCAGTTCCTTGCGGTCAGGCAAGCGCAACTTAAATGTCATCTCATTTAGCGAACTCATCAATGACGCAACGGCGAGCCTACGCATAGGTATTGCTACGCATTGCTCGCAATTGAAATTCAGCCTTTCTTCGCAATCATTTTTTCCGTCGCCGCATCGTATCTTGGCAAAATTTCGCCGCAGCATTCCTCGACGTCAAACGTGATTATCGACACTTGTCTGAACTCTGAAGCACCTTCCGTTCGGCGCGTGGTTTGCTGTTAGATTTTGGACATACGCGCAATTATGGGCGGACTTGGGATATGATGCATTCATTTCGTTTCGTATTTAGTAAGTAGGTTAGTATATATATGGAGAACTGTGAGCAGGCGTAGTTTTTTTTCTCTGACGTCTAGACCTATCATAAGCTGGCTCTGAGAAGATTATAAACTATCAATTAATTGTAAAGTATCAATTAATTATAAACTACCAATTAATTATAAACTACCAATTAATGAATTAATACTACTTGCTTATTGTCGAGCAACCGTCTTAGTCAGCACCTTCTTGTAATGCACATGCATTGATCAAACTATGGCATTATGATAATTGCAGCCGGATATCTTGTAATTTAAACATAAAAATGAAGTATTTTATCTTTAGGGCTGGTTTCTCCAACACGGATTTAATGGTGGTTCAGGCTTTAACCCACCTTTGTGCATAGGCTAAATCCTGAACGATCATTAAATCCCTTAATGTTTAATCAATATTTTACTTTCGTCTACTTTGATCCCATAATTTATGCAGGTAGACTGTATACAGATTGGCTTTAGGTTTCGGCTTATTTCCGGGGGGACGCCAAAGTCTGATCTTTAACGGTTTACATGTTCACATTGATCCCCGTCACAGTTTCATCGTTCGCCTCCCTTGTCACGCTGGAGTGAGAAGTGTTGAGAGCGGCACGCTGAAGCAGCGCTCTAGAAACGTGGAAACGTGTCAAACTGTCCGTCATTGAAGTAAGACCCTCACTGGCCTCCTTTCTACGATGCATATTTTGCATACAATTTTACACGCAATTTTGCTTGCAATTTTGCCTGCAACCGTGTTAAGGCGGACGGACGACCGTTGTCATGACAACGATTTCCTTAATTGGGTTTCATGCACGGCTTGCATGCAATCCAGTTAAGTACATTTTACATTGCAATTTTCTTAACATGGTTTCACGCAAAGTGACATGTAAAATTGCTACACTTTTCTACTATATCAAACAAGTTTTTTCGTTAATATGAACAGAGAGAGCGCTCGATCACTTCTGAGCAGGGGGAGCGCTAACGTTAGCAAGGGGAGCGCTAACGTTAGCAGGGGGAGCGCTAACGTTAGCAGGGGGAGCGGTAGCGTTAGCAGGGGGAGCGCTAACGTTAGCAGGGGGAGCACTAGTCCAAATTCTAGTGAGCAGTGGGAACGCGCTCCCGTGCGCTCCTCCCTACTTTAACCATGCACATGTAGGCCTGCTATAGATGTTTGCACTTCTAGAAACTGCACATGCCTGGTCTACCAACAGGCCCAAGTGGAAGACATTCAGGTAGTCTCATAACTAATTCGATCAACCCATTCATTGTCGGGATTGCAATAGGCTTACGTTTGTAATAACACTCGTATCATTCAAGGAAAGACCAATTACAAATGGCGGAAGTAGGCCCAGTAGTTGCAGACCACGAGTTACTGCGTCCACGAGTGTTTTTTGTTGGGAATTCTAACGTAAACCCTTCAATGAAGCATTAAGCCTATAATGTATATAGCTTATTGTACTTCGAACGTGGAGTAAGTAGGCCCCTTAGTTAGCTTTCACGCCAAAAATTCGAAAATTTGATCGGACCAAGCCTGGATGCATGGCATAGGGCCTAGCTTTCCTGGCTAATATTCGTTTATCAAGCCAACCAATACGGCATAGCTAGGATACAATGTACGTACATACTTTATTTATGCTATTTATTTATTTATTTATTATTATTATTATTTCATACGTTATTTACCTACGATGTATAGCAGGCCTAGGCAATCTAGGCTGTAGGCTACCGCTATATCCCGTCATTTACAAAGGTGGCAAAAATGCAATAAATCAAAGCGTATGGGCCTAAGCTGTGACTGCCCCCACACAACCCAGGTCGTAATTTAGCTTAGTGGTCGATCTGACTGTTGAGATGAAAAATGCGCGTTATGCCAATTAGCCCCCGCGCATTGATTGACAAGAACAGACTGCGTTACAATTTACGACTAATCAACGTGACAGAAGAGATACATTCGTCAACCTTGACTACAAACCGACAGTTTTACTGCGCGATAGATCCTTCTTTGCAAACATTTTCAGATCGAAACACAAAGTAGATACGCGTAACGGTGATGGATATAGTGGGAATGGTGTGTGTCTAGAAGCGTCAACAAGGCTTCAGCGTCCTTGAATGTCGTTTCAGCGAGTGTATGCGGTCAGACCGTCAGAGTATAGTCAACATCATAAAACCCCGACGAATGCGAATGCGGCGTGGCGCTAATTTACGAGTTTTCACGACGCTGTAGATCACACAAAATCGCTGACTATACGGTACAGGTAGACCAGTTAAAAATCAAGAAACTATACAGGCGCATACGCCGGATCTGTCAACGCGTGTAGGCCTAGGCCTCGCAAAGATCAGCCTATTCAAAAATTCGCGAATTTTTCTAAAAATTCGGACGATTTAACAAGAAATGCAGACCAATTCGAACTTGTATAGTTAGACTACTGAATTCTTGTTAATGAAAGACCTACATGTACTTACTTCTACTACACGTATGCAGCCTATGTACAATTGTTGTATGTACAACAATTATGCATATAGGCTGCATACGTGTAGTAGACGTGCATACGTGCATACGTGCTGCCCGTGCTGACGGCAGTCAGCACGTGCTGACTGCCGTCAGCACGTGCTGACTCAGTGCCTGCGGCACTGAGTTCACGGCCGTCGAATCGTGCACCCGATAAAAATCTAGACCTGGACTTTCGGCGTCAGCCTGATGTCCACAGATGCACGAACTAATGTTGTGCGACCTTGAATCCCTTGATGCAATACGCATACATGCACATGTACATTGTTGAGGGTCTCCGTTAAGCTTTTTCTTGCTGGCGTCCAGACGCCAAGACTCAGGTGTTTTGTCATCTTGAGACGCTAGTGTCTTAATTTTCTGGCGTCGCAGTCATGTGAGTATCGTATATATTAACATGCAGAATACAATAAGCCTCCGGCCACGCCGACAACATTGAAATCTGGAACCTGCAGACGCTGAGCGTATGATTTTTTGGCGTCATGGAAGCCGCGACACCAGTTAATGGCAGCCTGCCTTTGAGTTTTGTATATAGCCTACAGTTGTGACCCCAGGTTGCGACCATTGGTTGCAGGCCGTCAAGCCATATTGACACACCTCTTTCTATCCCCATCCTGTGTCGAACGCACTGATAATTTGCCTTTATTTGCTCACTGACTTGTTCGCTTCACACACTTCCGCCATTGGCAAACATTGCTGCATTAGCGGACAGGGATCCGCGTCTATATTCGCAGCTCCGTGACACTGAGCCGGACCGGACAAGCTTTTTCCATTACACCTCGATTCAGTCGAATTCTTCCTCTTCTTTCGCTCGACCGGAACGACAAACTATACGCCTACAAGGCTACCATGATAGCGTTGAGTCTACACTAATACTATTGTTCTGCGCATCAGTGGCTGTTTGTTTTGCCTTCCGTTTGAACGAACCTTGATTCGAAAGCGCGTTTACAGTCAATCATGTGCTTTCTGACAAAGAGGCGCAACCCTGGACTTAGTTGATAACCCGATTGACTGCAAACTTCGATAATGCCAGGCTGGCCTGAACCTGCATGTAGGCTACTTTAAAAATCATAGCAGTTCTGCGGGACATTGTGGGCCCACGATTTCAGTAAAACGATACGAACGCGTTGCCTAAAGGGCCACAGCCTGCATTTGATGTCACACTTATGGGTACAAAATTATGCATTTCGCGTACAGGACTGAATAAAATGCAAGGTGCTCAGTCCGTACTCTCTTAATTCACTCTGGATCTAAGCTATGTATCAATCCTATAATTGGGCTACATTAAGACTCGTGCAACATTTTTATCTCAAAAACGAACAGCAACATTGACTGCTGTGTTCGCACGGGTCTTAACCGGAACGATTCAGATTACAACTATACAATTGTATCACTGCATTGCATAATAGGCACCGTTCAAGATCACTGCGCATGTATACACTGTTTCATTTAACATTGGATTTATTTGCCATTATTCCAGTTACTCTTTAGCTTTTTAGTCTACTGCTACTCGTTTTCCACTTTCCATTTGGATTTTCCTCTTTTCACACAATCTGAAGGTTGGAAATTACCCAGTTACCGCTCGAAATGTTCAGTGCGCCAAAAAGGGACGCAGTAATGCATGGTTTGTTTCAAGTTGAGGCAATGATAATGGGCGGGCAAATATGTGTAGCTGACTTAGCGGCGTTATGCCGAACGTCCAGAAGTTCATTCAAATTTGATCCGGTGCTAGTTAAGCAAAGAGAATTCAGTTTCACCCATCTCAAAACTCCCAATGTACGAGTAGGGTCCACGTGGCCAGTCACCTAAGTTGCATAACATCGCATAAGACTATGTTCATATCCATCATTTCCACTTAGAAGATCAGTATAACACTTAAATCCAGGACTAGTGATCACAGGTTGCAGTTTGAACAGCCAATCGTGTCTAACTGGATTGGCGCCAAATCTTCAACCATTGGCTACTGAAAATTCAGCCCGTTTTCTCAATAACTCAAACTCTAGCCGAAAATCCGTTGTGCACAGGGTACGTTCGCGGCCAATCAGTAGATACTTATCTTCCCACAGGGCTCGAAGCAACGGGTGGTCCCCCCCCTCACTTAACTCTTCCTTTCCACTTCAAGAAAAAAATCACTACAGGGGTCGATTCTAAACTCCCCTGCAAGAATAATTTGTTTTCTATCTCCTCTTTCACAAAAAATCTTCCAGGGGAGTCGATCCGTGATTTTTGACCCTTGCAAGTTGGCATGTCTCACCTGACATAAACCAAAGTTACCAAACCTCAACCATTGGTCAAAATATCATAAAATACAGCATTCAAATTCCAACCTTATAGGCTACATCGCTTAAGATTGATCCCCTATTTTAAAAGCTCATTTCCCGACCTCGCCCCCCCCCCCCCCACTTGTGAAGCCGATCCCCCGAACACCCCATTTGGGAATCCGACCCCGCCACCTAAAATTTTGCTCGACTCCCCCATCGTCTCAAATTTACCACTTCGTACACTGCTCTTCCCATTACTGTCATGATGGTTTGGATTCCGTGCCGGCGTTAGTGTACTCCGGGCCCCTCTCAAAAACTAAAAATGGGCCCCCCTATAAGTCCGATTGTTCCCTCGCGAGCAAAACTCACGACCGGCGGGGGAGGGGCAGTGATGGAAAAAAAGTCACTATGTCAACTCAAATCCTCTTATCTACCTCAATGGGCCCCCTGCCCCTTTGACCGGCCCCCCTCCCAAAAAATGAGCGAAGGTCACAACACAACTTTCTCAAAATCACTGTGTCAAAATAAATCCTTTCTCCTCCAGTGTGCCTCCTGAGCCCTCCCTCTGGGCGGGGGGGCGGGGGCCCTAATGCCGGCCCTGCCCTCTAGGAGCACTGATTCAGAGGGCGCGACGTTTTGGCGAGGGGGGAGGGTCCTTAAGGGGAAAGGTGACTGGTTTCCAGAAGAATGAGACGCGTTTGCCGGGGGCAGTGGGCGCGATGTGGACGGGGTCGGGCTGCGGCAGCGTACAGCTGTTGTTGAAGGAGCTTCTGTGTCTTCGTGTCACCGTCAACTCTGACAGCGGAACAACGATACTGGCCAGTGCGGTCACTACATCGCATCATCCCTTTCCGACTTCCCCCAGTAATACCACGGTTACTATCACGGTACCAAAACCCCTGACACTTTTTAACTTTTCCTTCCCGTGCAGAACGTGACTGGGGGGAGGGGGGGGGGGGATGCTGACACCAATTTTCAAAGGCATTCTTAACAGTCATTGTCCTGCTCTTGGGTCTTAGACTCCTGGTCTATTTTTTCTTTTTTTTTATCTATGTCTCACCAACATGCTTCATCATTAATTTTTCTCTCTTTAATATTTTCACAATATGGTGTCACCCCCTCAAATGGTGTCGCCCGGTGCGATCCACACCCCCCACACCCCTCTAAATAACGCCACTGTTATTACTCCGCATATAATGCAACCACTGTTAAAATTTTCTATGACAACTTTGTAATTTTTATTTTTTATTTTTTTATCTTTATTACTTCAAGACAAGACAATGCAGCAATACAGGCATCAATCGGCATGGGCGTGAAGTAATATGGGCAGCTAAAGAGGGAACGCATTCCCTGTGACAGCCGCTGACAGAGCTATGCGGCTTTGCCAATGACTGTATAACTGCCCCTATTATGGCACAAATTAACCGGCAGTACATCAGATTTTACAAATAACACAAAAATAATAAAGAAAAATAATAAAGAAAGTTGTCAATTTTACTGCGGTTTAATGCCACTTTCTTAGGAATCCTTTATCGAAAGTACTGCAAAACTTATACGCTAATGCAGTTCTTTATTGTGTTATTATTGACTTTGATATATGTTAGAACTGCGCTGATGTTTAATTTATCCAGTGTGATTTATCAGTATTGTTTGGTTGTCCTACTGTCTGCCGAGAGATGAAATAAAGTTCAATGTAGTACCGCTGTCCTCGTTGTTCACTGCCTCCAGGCTGAAGCGTTGGCTCACTTTCCTGGACGCTGGGACAGCTTTCTGCTGAAATCAGAGCGAATTCCGTGCATGAGCATATAAAATAAGCACACTACATACATGGATGGACACCACATTTCACTCTATGGTCTCCACCATGTTGCCAAATGTGTATGGTTGGACTACACGCTTAAACTATGCGCCGCGTGCCGCGCATAGATAATCGAGCTCTGTGCACGAAACTTGGAGCCGTCAAATAATGAATTTTAACTTAGAGCTGATTAAGGAAGCGATGATTTAGAAAATCAAGCATTTCCTCGTATATTTATCTACGTTTCATAATTTTATTACAACGCGATCAACTCTAGTCAATGTCGAAGCAGGATTTATAATTGTCATCGTGAGGTCGTGAAAAATGTCCGTTACCATGTTACAATGTCTTACCGCGGTCGAGTCTGGTGGAAGCAGTTTGACGAGGTTGCTGTCGAAGACCCCGCGCACGCCGTGTAGCTCCCCGACCCACCAGCCCTTGCCCAGGGTCGTGTCGAGGACCGTCACCACGTCCCCGGCCCGCAGAGGGAGCTCGTCCGAGCGAGTGGGGGTCTGCTCGTACAGCGTCACCGCCTTCTGGACTAGAAAACGGGGGCCTCATTCAGGAAGCGATCTTATGACGATCTTAGTCTTAATATTGTCTTAAAGGAATCTTTAATCTTTGTCTTAATGTCTTAAAAGAATCATTGTGTACTCTACAATTTTTTTCAAAATTTGTAACGTTAAGGAAACCAAAACCATAATACAGTGTCAACTTTATTCCGGCTGTTTACCAACTAGTCAGAGACTGGATTTGAGAACATTACATTAAAAAAAAAAATAGACTCTCACAAAATTCTATACATTGGCATCTCTATAATTGGTCTGGAAAAGAAGATATGCTCGGAATAACTTGTAAATACTCCATAGTACCAAAGGACAATCTTTGAAAAATTAAACGCAAAATGTTCGAGTATTTAGAAAATGAAATTATGGCTACGACTTGAACGTAAATTGTTGTTTAGCAATTTTTTCTATAATTAATCTAATTTATTTTCTATATACATTCTTTTTCTCTTGTTTGTCCGTATTTTGTTGCGTATTGTACTTGCATCTATATCTCTCATGTATTTGCTGAATTAAATGAATTAAACACTTGAAGAACCAAACGCTATTTTAGGTCACCACGGCCAAATTGCATTAGCTTATTTGTGAGATGCATGTATTCTCGAGCTTCTCATTAAAAAATAAAATTTATAAACCTGGTGTTTGCCCGGCCAGCGTGACAAAGCTCGCTGGAAACAAGCCGCGCTGTCTTCCAATCCTTCCGTGCCACCACTCGTCGTCTGTCTGCGCAGGGCGTGGACACGGACAATAACTAATTAACCACACATTTGGTAACACCGTGACAGCCACTTATTTTACTTCATTTATTGGGTAATATAATATTGCATGTAGCATGAGATAGTTAAAGAAAAATTTACAACTGTACATGTATAATTGATGACCATTAACTAGTCGCTTCAAATTTCAGTCTCTATGACACCAACTTCTCTTTCCCCGAAAGTGACTTTTTCTTCTCGTGCAGAACTCCTGAGAAGGGGGGAGTGTTTATTACACGTGCAAAAGTTTTCCTTCTTGTCTATAAATCGCAATAAATGTTAAACCATGGGGCTTCGTTTTTTTTGCACACACTCTACGAAATGGGCCTACTTGATCAGTGATGGTGATACGGTCCCCTACCTGGTCAGTGATGGTGATGCGACCCCTACCTGATCAGTGATGGTGACACGGTCCCTACCTGATCAGTGATAGTGACACGGTCCCTACCTGTTCAGTGTTGGTTATACGGTCCCACCTGGTCAGTGATGGTGATACGGTCCCTACCTGGTCAGTGATGATGATACGGTCCCTACCTGGTCAGTGATGATGATTCGGTCCCTACCTGGTCAGTGATGATGATTCGGTCCCTACCTGGTCAGTGATGATGATTCGGTCCCTACCTGATCAGTGATGGTGATTCGGTCCCTACCTGATCAGTGATGGTGATTCGGTCCCTACCTGATCAGTGATGGTGATTCGGTCCCCTATCGTCAGATTCAGTTCATCATTGTTTGAGGCCGTGTACGAACTGATCACAGTCACAACGGAACCTTTCAAACAAACAACAGTAGTAGTTGCCTATCTTTTATTCACAATTAACATAACATACAGCATCAATACACAAAGAATTAGTAAAAACTACAGACAATGGTCCCAAGTCAATCACAAGTTTTCAGTGAAAGAATAAATCTGCATCTAAGCTGGACACTCATGATTTGGAGCCGAACATTATCTTTTTTTGCAGTAGGCACTTTTTTTTAAGAGTACGGCCATCATTGACACTCTACTCAATCACTGCAGATTTTTATAACCTAAACGGGACATCTTCTCCCGTTTGTGCAGCACTCACGAGTATATTGGGGGAAGGCGGGGAGGGGGGGTTGAGGGGGTGTGGGGAGGGAGGTTGCTGATAGTTCTTCATGGCCGTTGTTAGAAGTGCATCAGAATTTTCCCATTCCGAGTCTTTCAAAGGATCCACCTTTGCTTTTCAGGCCTTTGATAGAGAAAAATCCCAATTTTTTCACCTTGCACAAAAAATGACCCTCCTGGCTTCCCACTCTATAGGGTATTTAAAAATGAAACGGAGAATTTGTCCCTCCTGAAGCAAACTTTAGGAGAGATTTCCGACTTAATAAGGAAAATCTCACGACCCGCCCCCTAAGCTTGAGCTTATCTATACGTACATGTAGGTACCGATCATAGGTTACCGATCATTGGATACTCCAATTTCTTCAAAACAGACTTCAAATCTTCTCCAACAAGACCAACATCCCGGTGGACCTCGTGCAAATCCTGATCAAAGAAAGGAACAGTATGAACGCAAGATTTTTTTCACAAGAGTGATAAGTGAATTTTTGTCGCTTTAAAGGTGTGTTCAACTGACACAATATTCCGTAGCCCCAGATTTAGTGTAATTTTGATGCTACATGATCATTAATCAACCAATCATGCTCGTTGATTTGTATTTTTAAATGTTTGTGGTATGGACTGAATATTTATCAAAATATTCATTAGCTTGGCAACGATGATGTTTATAAATCGTTTATGATATCGTTTTGTGTATAAACATTATGCAGGTTAATGCTATAGCTTACCTTGGCAAAGTTCTTGGGAAAGAGACCCCTCCGTCCATCGACGTTGCCCTCCCACCAGCCCCCCCTGAGCCGCCTCACGTCCAGGATGATGTCTCCGCACTGCAGGGACAGTTCGTCCCTATTGCACGCCTCGTAGTCATGAGTCGCCAACATCGCGCTGCTGCTGCTGCTGCTGCTGCTGCTGCAGCTTCTGCCACAGATAAGCATTGGATTTGGAGCTCAGCTGGAACAAGTTCCAGAATAACTGCAACCAACTAGCTGCAACCAATAACT
Organism: Chamaedrilus cognettii; assembly: GCA_034695025.1. Lineage (NCBI taxonomy): Eukaryota > Metazoa > Annelida > Clitellata > Enchytraeida > Enchytraeidae > Chamaedrilus > Chamaedrilus cognettii. The sequence goes on along the minus strand of JAQIWG010006191.1, from coordinate 2,487 downwards.
AGCCTCCTTTTCTGACATCTATTATGTTAATGTCAATGTTTTCACACAGGTTAGACGTTTTGAGCCCTGATGAGGACTGCTGAAGCTTGGTTTTTACGGCCGGATGCCCTTCCTGACGCCAACCAAAGAGATAATTATCTGGCACGAGGTTAGCAGCTAGCGAGACTTGTGTGTTTAACAGCCTTGCTGAAGGGCCTGTAACGCCATGGTTTCGTAGCTGCCGGCGCCAGGACTCGAACCTGGGTCCTTTGAACTCCAAGTCCAACGCCTTAACTACTGTTGACCGTTAACTAGTGGCAACGTGAGTAAAAGATAGGGGCATCAAATTTGTCTGTTCTCAAACCTTGACCGATTTTCAAAATTAAGGTACTAAATTTAGATATAGAAAGTCAATAGTCGATCTCTTTCGAGTTATAAAAGCATTCGAATTTCGATCAATATTTCACAAAGTTACAGCCATGTGTTTGGTGCCTCCTGTTTTTAACTCACAGTGTAGTCTAGTCTAACGCTCTAGGCCTACAATTAACATTTAAATCAGAAAATACTGGTCTTGGTCTTGCAAGACAAAGACCAAAGGATCTGGCAAGCCAAGACCAAGATCAAAACTTTTACTAGAAGACCAAGACTTTGATAGACATCGACACATTCGCTGGAGAGAAAAACCCGATCGAGACTTAAAATAAATAATGAAACCGAGCGCACACTGTACACTATGCAAGACCATTATAGTCTCGAATGTAACATTATGATGAAGACTACGTTTATCAATTTAATGAATGAATTTGAAATTAGATTATATGTACCATGTTATACAGTTAGCCTAAATGTGTATAAGAGATTGAAAAATAGAAAAGGGTAAATAAGTAGAAACACACCTATGACACAGAATGCCTATGATAATTGAGTTTTAGGTTTAATGTCAAACAGCTATTAATAGCCTATTGTTTTATTTATACTCATTTTTAACGATGCTTAAAAATGTTTCATGCTGTTATGGTTGTTACTCTTTATTCGCTTCTATGACAACCCGACGACATTATCATTTCAATATTTCGATATTATTCCTGAAGAATAATATTATAATAATATAATTCCTGAAGATCTTTGAATGTAATAGCGAGAACGATTTAGACCTAGATTTAGACTTTTTTTTTTATTTTTGCTCTCTGGCCCAAAGTATCTATGTCAGGTTTCCATACTCTAAAAAAGTTTTTATAATTATCATTTTTTGAGTCGTGAAATGACCAGAAGCATTATCTGCAAGTAGGGTTGCCAGATTTCGATTATTAAAAATAAGGGACACCAAAAATAAACTGTGTTCATCTTGAAGATCTTGGCTTTTGTGTTCGTAGATGCCTAGGAGGTAGATGCCCTTCTTTTAGCCTTGATAGTTCAATTGCCATTAAAAATAGGATGGGCCCGCTTGATATTAAAACCCAGATGTAGTGAAATATGTACTCCAATGCTCATTCTAAATTATCTTATTATTAATAAATTTACAATTTTTCAGGACATTGAACTTTTCCAGAAGATTGCTCAATCTAGACCGCTCTGTGTAAAGTCTAGACTGCAGCTCAATCTAGACGTAGGCTAGACTGCTCTGATGCCTCTGAAACAGTGTTTTGGTTATGACATTCGCTAGATGTCAAAACCATAACCTTAATTAGCCACAGCCATAACATTATAACCATCTCATAACCAAAGCACATCACAACAGTTTATAAAATGAAGGACGTATGGGGATGAAGGGTGAGGGGCTTGGCCCGCGGACCAAACAGTTATCAACCGTTAACAATTGACTGATAGGGTCATGCTCCTTTCACATCTAATCACAATAATTAACAACCATTACCCATAATAAAAATCAACTTCCATTTTTAGCAAAAAGGCTTCTTTCTTCGATATTTTGCAGCTAATGCATGTGTGTTCTAGGAGGTCTTGTAGTTCTTTGTTCACAACAAGCGACTGTTTCAGAGACTAGATTGAGTGACGTCACGATCGCGCAAAGGCGCTTGGCAACAATACGATGACGTCACGTTCGCGGAATAAATTTCCGTTATCGACCGTTGGTTCAGCTGTTAGGCCTAACCGCGCAGTATTGCTTCTCCCTTGCTCCAGTATAGTTTTCACGAATTGATATTTGCGCTTTTCCTAACTTTCCCCACGATTATTCTCATTCTAGGCGGGACTGAGTTAGTAGGGTTTGTAGCGCATTTCAGTAGGCGCGCGTAGGTTGCTTTTTTAGCTCTCTAGTGGTGCTAGAAGTCGATGGCGATGTTTAAGCGACTCCTCGGGCCGGCCGTTGCAGACGGTTTCACCGAAGGAGTTCGAGCAGGGGAAGGCCGGGGTGAGGTTCTGCAGATCTCCGGTGGCGGACCCTCTGTCTGAGTCGGACCAGTTGAGCGTTCTGGAGACTGGCACCTCGCTGGACAGCAGGTGAGCTGAACAGCCTGCCAGGGTGATTTGTCCGTTAGCCAGCCGTTAGGC
>JAQIWG010006190.1:0-13591 GCA_034695025.1 Chamaedrilus cognettii | reverse complement strand
CTTCCCGGTCCTCTCTTACCCTCCATTCTTCCCACCATCACCTCTCTCATACCCTCTACTCTCATTACATGTCCAATTCAGTTTTTCTTTCTTCTGACTATCATTTCGATCATAGTCCTTGTTCCGGGAGGATAATATGGGTGTAAAAATGCTAACTAAATACATATATCCTAAAGGGTCGGTTCGGTATCATTTGACTGATAGATTCTGCGATCTTCACAATTCTTACTCCATAACCTAAATTAATTTAAATATCGTAATTTCCTTAAGCAACGCCAGTTTCTCTGCGCGGCGTTCAATTTCTCTGCATGGCACCTCTGAGATCTGTGCAAGGCCGCACAGCTGCGCAGCTTAGAGGGTTAACCTTAGAGCGCCAAAAACACTGCCCCCAAACTCACCCATGTTCCCTGCGGCGGCCCCTCCTCCATCCCTCGCTGCCGCCGTGGGAGGGGGGGCCCCCCCGGTCGTCACGACGCTGGTGTCATGCGTGACGGTCTCCTGCTGGGACATGTCGTAGCCAGACGCACTTGTGTAGGCCGGATCAGTGAGAGACGCCTCGATGTGGACCAGACCGGGGGGGACGGCGTGGCCATTGGACGCGCCCGACTGCAACAGGGGCAACGCAAGACTAGTACAGATGTGAAGATTTGACTGCCAAATTCTTTTTCTCGCATTGACTTATAGTTTTTCTTTTTTTGCATGAATTTGTGATGATACGCATCAAGGAAGCTAGCGTTGTATTAGCACAAGAGTCATAAAGCTACAGAGCAAGAAAAGTTTGTATCCATGGCATTAACACAGCAAGATAAATTTTCGACAAGGAGGACATTTGCAGTTTACAGTTTAGTCTGCAGTGATAAAGTCAACGCGGTTCTGTGCGGTGAAATTTGTAGTTTAAGGACCGTGTACAGTAACAAAGACAATTACAGGTCAATTCTGCGCAAGACAGCCGGCACGTATCCGCTCCCCTTTCTTAAATCGCCTAATAATACTCGCCAGGGAAGTCTGGGCTGCAGGCCGATTCACTGTTCCAGGCTTGCAACAGGTAGGTTAGCACAGCACCTGTGACGCTGAGCCGTTGCATGTTGCATGTCGACTGTTGAGCGTGGACTCGAGAATGGAGTCCAGCGAGTTGCCTCGCTGGACTCCATTTGATACTCAATATTACCTTGCAGTTTCAAAATACCAAGTTTAGTACGTGTAAATAGTTCTCGAATTATCTAGTACCTGCGAGGCGCCGGAGTGCTGCATGTTAAGCCTGGACGTCCCGTTGCCTCGCTGGACTCCAAACACGTCTCCATCCCCTGCGTCATACCCGTCCGCCGGATATTCCCCGTGCAGCGCGATAGTCTTGTCTATCCCCTCCCCATCAGCAACTGCCATGCTCAGTTGCTGCAGCGGACCATTATTTCAAAATATAAAAAATTCATTGGAATAGTCACGAAGCCGGCATTGCTTTTGCAACAAATTATTATTATTATTTTTTTCATAATCGTCACTTCAGTACATGACAAATTACAAACTCAATCAGAAAAAAAAGTCATGAGATTAAACAAAAGGAGATGAAACTCCGAAAAGGTTTTTGCCTATGCCTAACCCCTACAGTACACGTATATTGTTGACAAGCTACTAGTAAGATATGAATATTGTTGACAATGACTAGTAACTAATTCACGTTGTGCGTTCATGAAAACCGCAGCCGCAATCTGCTAACAAAACTGAAAACCTTCATTGATCCAAAAAATTTATCAGTGAATTGATTAGATATGAACATTGTATTAATGATAATATTAATAGGGATTTGTATCATTTTTATTTCAATATTTGTAGTTATTCACGTCGCAGAGAGTTTTGTTAATGCGTTGCCGCGCAAGTTTTCATCAACTCACATTGCATATCTTTCATACATGGAATCTTTTCTGAAACTTTGTGCGACAGAATTAATCTCTCATGTCGCACTACATGTATGTCTTGGGTGAGGCAAAAGATGTAGCAAGTCTGTTTATAAAAGAGCAAACTTTTTCTAAAAGATTTAATAGGAGCAAAAAATCAAGCAAGCACAAGACAATAGTCAAACTTCGTATTTTGAGGCACAAAACAAATAAATAAATTTGGCATTTGAAAACATGCTGTTAATTTAAGGTATAAACAAACCTGATCTTCAAACATCTTTTGATTCCTGCAAGAAAAAGAAAAACATTAAAATTTATATTACGGTATACGTTTGCTAGTACAGCGAAGGCTACACTTTAAAAACAAGATTACGCATGATTTCACAATATCTGCTTATTGAATCGTTTGATGATGTATATAATATAGTTATATATGATATATATATATTTTTTGTTCTAAATATAGGTTTTAAGATTTCAGAAGTTTGCTGGATCGTAATTATTTAACTGCTGGGTTTTTATATTTTAGTGTCTAATTTTTAATGGCGGTATTCGAATTTTAATTACGGACGGGTATTCTTTACAGACTCTGTAGTGGTGTAACTAGCCCAGGTTTATTTGGTAGGTTTTAATTGCTTGCTTGTGCTGCATTTTATTACATCATAATTTGATATTTAACATAACAATTTTTTATTAAAGCATTCGTGTTTTTTAATTCATTTGTTGTATTAATATTCATAAGCTACATAAAAGCTAGGACAGTAATTGAACTTTTTTTGGCTAATTATGCTCATTAGCGTATCTATTAATCATTTGCCACTGCCTTCTATTGCAATATACTCAAAAGATCCAGAATCTAAGCGTTCTAGGAAAACACTCTGCCGGTCCTCAACTTCAAACTTTGTAACTTGATGTCGTTCCGATGAAAAAAAAAGTTAAAAAAAAACTGAAGATCTCGTTTTGCACCAATACACGGATGCAAACTGCAGTAATTTTTTAGCAACGCAGCCAAATTCATTAATGTTTCAAAAACTTCAAGATATCAAAAAGAAAATAACAAATTAGTGACGAAAATGCTTTCACTGACCAGACTGGATTCACTCTGAAATGAAGAAAGCAACAGCCAGCATTATTATTAATATGCATCTTTCATTCACGCAAAAATGTCTAACGAACATACACACAATGCCATTAGTATTCAGCAGCAGGGGCGTAACGTGGGGGGGGGCAGGGGGCATTTTTCCCCCCTGCTGGGATCTCTGTTCCCCTGCTCTCAGAACAGTTAACATTGGCATATTCAGTTTGCCCCCCCTGCTCTGAGTCGAAATGAAGCCTTTGCCCCTCCCCTGCTCTGACGAAGTAAAATATTTTGCCCCCCCTGGCTCTATGACTGATATCGTTTTGCCTCCCCCTATAGCATTGGACGCGGAAAAAATTTCCGTCAGCACACCCCCCGCCCTTCCCCCCGTTCGTGAGTTCAATTCCAGGGGAAATGTGTCACAAATGTCGTCTGACAGCAGACCGCCAAAATGTTTGCCCCCTGCTAAAATTCTTGCCCCCCGGCTGAGAATGGTCACGCTACGGCCCTGTTCAGCAGATAAAACGAAAAATGACCATATCTGGTCTTTGATGCTGATCATGAAAAAAGGAAAAAACCTTCAAATTAAAAAGCATTATAAGAAGTTAAGTTATAGAGGCCTAAATATTTTAACACGTGGTGAACTTGAAAGACCTTCTTATTCTATTTATAAGAAGAAATGATAGTGAAGCTGAGCATAATGCAAACTAAAAGAGTGGCATGTAAAATATTTCACTCACACTCCCAGGCTTCCAGCGTTGTAGATCAGTGGCTCTTTTTCTAAACGAGGAAACAGTGAAGCAATCAATTTATGAGATTAATAAGATGCCAAAAGTATATTTATGCTTCATTTTTTTAAGAAACCAAAGTCTTACAATGTCATGTGGTATTGCATGACTTCTTCAATCAGGTGTTAAGGACGCACTAGGAGTGACGGTGACTGTTGGTGTCCAACTATTACAGTTATTGCACGACATTAACAAGTGATGAGCTGAATAATGCCTAACTGAAGCATAGTAAAGGTGTTATGATATTCTCCATGGTTCTTTAACCCCTAGTTGTATATTTTAGTTACAATGTACTTTGCGAATTTGAAATTTTTGCAACTGCGACTTTGCAAAGTTGCACTTTTGCGACCGCGACTTCGTGACTCTGCTTAGTAAAGCATCCACTCCTGCCTTCTCTTCGACACTCAGCGAGCCTCGACGAGTCTGTCTAGCGTGGCGCTATTTTGAAGTCTTTTTCATCATTTTACTTCACTATAATGAAGCAAAACTAATGAGGTATAAACCATTAGGGCACTTTACAACTGTGTTTTAAACTCAAACCAATACAAGCTATCTAATAAAATCTCAAAAAAAAGGCTAGTGGTTACTCACCGGTATATCTAGCTGATTTCAGGCTGCAAGGCAAATAAAAAAAAGATTTTAAAATTTCAAACATGCACTGCGATAATTATTGATGGTTGCTAATTACCATTAGCAGACATTTACCATTAAGACTAATTACCATTAACAGATTAATCGCAATCAAACAATAAATAATGATATTACTATTCTTTGATTTAAATATATTATCCAATTTATATATTTAAATACATAAATAGACTAACATCATTCAGTAATCAAATTTTGTAATGGGTCAAAACTATTTGAGAATAAATCTACTTATCTTGAAATATCGTTGCAAAAGTCAAAAAATGCGGCATTTTTATTCGCATAAGCCAAATTTTTTATGCACTGAGATGATAACGCGCCATATATATTAACCATAACCTGCGCATATGCGACATAAAAATAACCAATCACATTGAATACAAATGGATTTTACTCGAGCCAAAAGATATTTACACTTGAAAGCCTATAGCTAATCTAAGAGATACCCACAATGAGTCATTTCAAGTCCACGGTGTTACGATTGAGTTGGAGTTGAGTTAGCGCTTGACAAGTTAGATTCGCATTCATATTTACATTCGGAATAACATTATAATGTCAAAACCGACAGACAACAGCAAAAATGTTGAACATCAATGCGAATCTAACTGGTCAAACGCTAACGCAACTCTAACTCAATCGTAACACCGTGGACTTGAAATGACACACTGTCAACAAACCAGACATTACACAAAAAGTATGAGCTTAGTACTGACAGCCAACTCCAGAAGAAGCAGCAGCAGCAGAACAAGATGAGCGCGAGGACAAGCAGGCCGATAATGATGCCTATAGCAGCGGCCACTGGGATGTAGTTGAATCCCGGCCACACGGCGTAGGCGTACTGCGACAGGCAACAACATCGCACTTACTAATACTGACAATGGAGAAAATATAAAAATAAAAATAAAATAATGGAGCAAATATTACATACTAACGAGCATGCACAACTATTTAAAGTTAAGTTTTTTAAATGTAGACTTAAGAAAGGGAAGGTAAAATAAGCAAAATGAAGGCGATTTTAGAAATCATCCACCCCCATCAGCATACGGAAGTAAGTTTGGTCACATAAAGGTAAAGGGGTGACGAAAAATGCGCGCAACAGTCTAACAGAGGGAAAAAATATCAAATGATAGGAGTTATCACTCCCCACTAACAATTTCTGGAATCGCCCATGCAACAATATAGTGGCATAAAACACACAAATAAATTTCAATTAAATGTGGCTCGGTAATCAATTATGCAGCGCTTTGGAATCAGAGTGAATATAGGCTAATGGCAGCAAAGGACGCAGTCTCAATTATATCATATGACCTCAAGAACACGTATTAAGCCCTAGTCGGATATTTCAGTTAAAATAGACTTTGTGACTTTGCGACTGCGACTTTGTGACTGCGACTTTGTGACTTTGCTTAGCAAAGCATCCACTCCAGCTTCCTCCTCGACACGCAGCGAGCCTCGACGAGTCTGTCTGGAATGGCGCTACTTTGAAGCCCATTCCATCATTTTTCTCAACTATAATGTAGCAAAACCATACGGTACCAGAGGCCTAGGATCTAATCCAATAACATTAATTCATGATAGTAATTCTGAAGGATTTACAGCCATCGTTCATACGACTTGCTTTTTTACAATTTCAAATTTTACCTTAAAAGGCAACGCCAGTCTTATCCATTACCTAAAGTATTGGAAAAAGAATATAGACGATTTCGATAGCATTGTAAATTTATTTGAAATTGAACCTATTTTTTATTGTACTATAAAGTTTGAAGCTAGTTATGATAAAATGATACAATTATGTACAATCACTCGACGAGAAAGTATACAGCACCGCCGTTCAATAGGCGGCCCGCGGGCCAGATCCGGCCCGCGAAGGGCTTCAAGTGGCCCCCGAAGGAAAGACAAAAAGGTTGAAGCATATTTATCATTCATTAGAAAAAGATTACCTATATTATTATGTATACTTGCCATCGAAAATGTCTCTAAAGTACAGTGTGAATCATGGGCTACGCTAGATAAACACTGATACAGTGTATATGATATATTAACTATATATATATGTCATAGAATTTACTATATGAAACTGCGTATTCAACACAGTGAACATTTATAATATCACATAATTAAATGGAACTTTAGTATCGATTATATTTGGCCTATTACGCAATCCGGATTTTAAAATGGCTCCGGCCCGCCAAGCCTTCTCAGAAGTTTTTGTGGCCCTCTAACCATATTAACTGAATACCCGTGGTATACAGTGAGTTCATTTAACGGGATAAAATGCGTGAGCAAGGTATACATACCGTAATACCAATGACGCTGTATGCTTGTCTGGCGGTTAAGTTGAACTGTTTGTCGTAGGTCAAGGGTGGGATAACCTGATTCGACTGGCCGTCAATAACCCACAGCAATATGTCCGTTCTGCAAACAGCATGATTCACACAACCATAAAGATCCTCGATCAAGTCTAAAGAAGTAGAGTAACTTTTCTTCGATCGCAATATAGAACGCAGTCCAATTAAATTATATGAGCCCATGCCGTACTAACGCTTAATAAAATACGTTTATATTATTGCCTATTGATTAATTAGCCACTGGAGCAGCAAAAAACTACTTGGTCTATTGCTGCTGGCTCGCTTGGATGGCCGTATAATGTATTCATGCGTAGGTTTTGGTATTCTTCTATTTTCTATCTTAGCAATAGTTCTTCTGCTTTTCGGGATTTTGCTGTTTGATTGCTTCCATTTTGTGTCCAATGCCAAAGTGGCGAATTGAGAAATAAATACAGAAACTAACTTCTTCTATGTCGACAGCCTTTAGCGCTGTTTCGTACAGAACTGTCAAAAAATTTCTCTAACAAGACTTTTTCATAAAATGTTTCACCATCACTCAAATTTTATCCATTAGATAATTGTTCATTGCGCACATAGTTTTCACCAGTATATTTGTTCCATGTTTGGAATGTCTTGCATCAATTTTGAAAATGCCCATTGGTTAAAACTGACAAACAATCATAACAGGCCTGCAACAATGCTACTGACGTATTGTCATTCTTCTTACCTGCATCGCAAAATCGGACTGGTTAAAATAAAAATGCACGAAAGTATGTCAAAAAAAGCTTGAAGCCACAAACTGTTGTTGGTTGACGACTCCTTGCGGGGATACATGATATCTGACGTCATCGATGCACACCGGGCCCAAGTTAGCCTCCTGTGAAATCCATCTAAAACATGCAACAGATTATTTTTTATTTTTTTGCAGTTCAGTGTGTGTAGCACAAAGACTATATACAGTCCGGTTCTGTGCAAGTGAGCCCGCACAGAACTGCTCCCTCCTCTTTAGTCGCCTTTTACGACTCGCCCGGGGAGCTCTGGTCTGCAAGCCATTATTCTTTGTTCCCCGGCCTGCAGGGGGTACGTACATGCAACAGAAACAACGTTACAATAATTTAAACAAAGACACAATGGATCATTTCAAGTCCACGGTGTTACGATTGAGTTGGAGTTGAGTTAACGATCGACAAGTCAGATTCACATTCCAATTCACATTCGCTGTGGCATTTTAACGTGATACCAATCGGTGTGTCTAGCTAATATTGATAGACTTACAAATCACATTCACATTTGGAATAGCATTCGATTCAGTCAGTCCGACATACCAAACGTGAATGTCAAAATGGACAGTCACAGCAAAAATGTGAATATGAATGTGAATCTGACTTGTCAATCATTAACTCAACTCCAACTCAATCGTAACACCGTGGACTTGAAATGACCCAATGCACACATTTGCGGTTTAGTGGCGGGATTCCCCGCCCAAGCAGGGGAAGGCCAATAGACGCCATACACACAAGAACCCACATGCGATCCCATGAGGGACAACGAGGACAGAACGAGCGATCTTCCAGGGGTGGGACAATTAACCCAAAAATTAATAGGATTAAGGAAATGATGGAATCGGTCCATTGTTACGAGGGGAAAATACTTCTGTCATCTCCTCTCCAGCCCATTGCTCTTCACTACCCTTGAATTACTGAATGTATAAAATTACAATATTAAACAGCGATATAATAAGGAAAAAGAATATAAAGCAATGCAAGCGAATTAATAAGAAAAAGGAATATGAATCAATACAAGCGACAGAATACATAAATAAAAATGCATGTGCCATAGAGTCTGGCTAAAATCGATAATTATCGATTAATTACTAAAAGTGATATAGTGTGAGACACTGTGAAACATACGTATGAGATAAACCATAATATTGTAGAGATACGAACGTTTGGTATTGTGCAATCATACTCCAGACAACGTTAGGGGTGGCGTTGACGGTGATGAGCATCTCGTTTGAAGTCTGCACCACCCATAACTGCAAGCACCAATCACAGAGGAGATCTGTATTGTAGTGCTCTTCAATATGCGGCCCGTGGGCCAGATCCGGTCCCCAAATAGTTTTCAAGCTGCCTCGAAACTTTTCAAAAATGTTATATTGTACTGGCGCATGCTGTAAATGACAGTGGCATGTCTGTCGTGTTGCCAAAAACTGAATATATGTCATACTTTAAAAGTAAAACAAAAAATATGAAAAAAAAGAAAGCGTACGGTGACGCTTGAGGTGTTAATGTCTAAACCCAGTGTGAAAACATAAACATGAACAGATTAGACAACTAACAACGAGGTTAGTTTAGTTAGTTTAGAGTGTTGGGGAATCCGAATCAAAAACTGGCTCGGATTACGTGTGCTGCAGAGATTGTAGTGCAGTCTCGGCCACGGGCTAAGAGTTCTAAGTCACTTTGTGCACCCTTGGGGATTAAAATTCGTCACCCCTGCTAAACATCATTCATTTCAGTGGAGTGCAGTAGTAAAGTTGAAATGAAGTGAAGTCAATAATCTGAATGGAACAAGTAATAGAAGACTAACGGTGACGCTGGAGGTTTTAAAGTCGCAACAGTGTTGCTTCTGTTCGTAAAATAAGCGACGAAAAGAATAAGAAATAGAACAAAATAATATGTTATAGAACAAAATAATAAGTAATAGAACGAAAGAATAAGAAATAGAAGATTGACGGTGACGCTGGAGGTGTTAAAGTTGCAACAATGTTGCTTCTGTTGGCGAAATAAGCGACGAAAAGAATAAATAGAACAAAATAATAGGAAATAGAACAAAATAATAAGTAATAGAACGAAAGAATAAAAAATAGAAGACTGACGGTGACGCTTGAGGTGTTAAAGTCCAGCGCTGCCGTGTTGCTCCTATCCGCAAAATACGCGACGACGTTCATCGTGAAATAATTCTGCAGGTAGTTCATCATCGTGTCATTGGTCAGCACTGTCCCATTGGGCGGCGGCATTATGATCGGCAGCGCCACGCCCGATTGGTTGTAAACCGTCTGCGTGACCTTCGTTGACCCAGTTCCAACGCGAATCAGAGAGCTCATTTGGTACACGACCGGGCGAAGCGGGTCGTAGTTGGAGTTGTTGAACTGAAACACCGTATCGCCGATTTCCGTGGTAGCCAGAATGCCTGGAATTTAACACAGAAGATCTCGCGTGAAATTTTAAGTAATTTAACTATTTCAGTTGAAGAGTAATCAAAGGAAAAAGAAGGTCTTCTTTTATGTCAGGCATGACAGACGCATACTAGCTACAAGAGTGATCCTGGGCACCGTTACAGTCAGCGGGTAACACAGGTTAACCGGCTGTCGCAGGTGTTTACTCACAGAGACAAGGTCAGTGGAACAGTAAAGTGGAGTCAGCTATTGTAATTCGGCTAGGGCCATCGTCATCATCTAGGGTCAAAAATCTATTGACAAACTATTTTATCAGTCGCTCAACACATATTTGATTTATCCCATATATGAAAAGGCTTATCAATAAAATGTTACCAAGCAAAGACGATAAAAAAGTCGATATACAACACATCAATCACTCAACTCAAAAAATAAGTATGCAAAATGCTGTTAAAAGATTAATTTGGAAATTTGAAGATGTTGAATATCATCAAGAATTTCAGACACTGAAATACTGAATAGTTTACGTTTCAATTTCCAAACATTTTCCTGTGGAAGCAATTAATATTTACTGGCGTTCCAAATAATTTCATAATTTGCTAGTCAGCATATAGTTATCTGAAGATCATTGGTTAAAATATAAGTGTTGTTGTTGTTGTATTGGCTCCTCTTCTACTTGCAGAAGAAGTGCCCGTCCAGGTCCGCCGTCCAGAAAGTTGATGATCCCCTGAGGTTCGCCCAGATGTCGAGGGGTGTAAGGGGGGTGGGAATGGCGGGGCATGAGAATATGCGTTGGGTGTCGTGGGGGGAGTGTGCGCAGCCCAGGAAGCTGTTGGGTGTGGCTGTGTGGATGAAATGTTGTTTTGATACTCGTTGAGGCGTGGGCAGGAGTAGCGTTGGAGTTAAAATTAATAAATAATACAAGCACAGACTACAGGCTACAGATGATACAGGTTATACAGAACTGATGCATTATTGAAAATAAACATTATGCAAAAATAATCGCATGCTCAAAGCTCAGCGTGCTAAAAGGAAAACAAAAAGAAGGAGGGGCGTACATTTGTTATAGCTCGGAGCATTGAACTGCGGCACACGCTGCGTTTGGTCGACGACTTGAATGTAGACGTAGACGTCCGATCCGTTGTTGCACAGGCAGGCCGGGTTTGCGGGGAAGTTAAACAGCATGTTGTGATAGGCCTGCACCAGAGATATTTCTGTTTTGTATGTATCCATACTGCACTTGTAACGCATCAAAAAAATGTCATGCAAACGGAAAACTGATACATTACGTCATCGCTCCATGATTACTATTGAAAATCAAGTTGGCAGTTAGGCCTGAATTGGAAAAATTAACTTTTTAAAGCTGCAAACCTTCTTACTTTAGTCCCTGTGAGAGAATAAATCCTACAAATTGCAGCTGTGGTGACTGAAACGCTATCAGCTAGGAAAAAATTTACTTATCTATAAGAAATGCCAAAATTTAGAAAGAAATTAATTCAAAAGAAAGAACTCCTATATTGAATATTGACAAATCATTTATTTAAGGAACGATGATGCACTTTTACTCAAAATTCATTTCCGCTTAGCCGGACCCCATTGAAAGTCCCTATTGAAGCAGAATTGTACAACACATGCCTGGATATGGATGCGCAGAGGGGGGGTGGTAGCCGGATATTGGTCGAGGGTTCCAATGAGCATCACCTGCCCCGTAGTGGGCACCACCGTGAACAACGTCGAATAGTCCGGCACTGAAATTTGAAAACAGCGTATATAACGCAATTTCTGAATCGATTGTATAAGCATGGAAGCGTTATACAGAGTGCGCCTACATAAACTAACTATACAGAAGATTTGCGATAACTCAGTCACCTGCTATCAATTCTGGCTTTATATTTACAGGGACTGCAACTGAGATAATTCGACAGAAGTTTTGATAATTTCAATTAGAAATATGGTTGCGTTCAAATGTCATGAAACTTTAACACCGGCTTGCCAATGTCAAAACCTAATCAAATATTTATAATTCGAAATTAAAATTAGATTTTTTAAAGAATTGACAAATTTGAAGAATTTTACTAATAAAATAGCGCGCATCGTAGCATTGAAGACATTAATTACAAAATCGCAATAAATCTTTCAAATTTGAATAAATAAATAAGAGTTACCGTCCGGGACGAGTTTATAGCTGATAGAGCGGTAGGGATTAGGAAGCGTTGCCTTGACGACCCCGAGAATAGAGCCGACAATAGCCGTTCTGTCTACTGTCATGTTATAAGCAATGGCGCAGCAGGATTGCTGAAACAATAAAGAACGATATTTCCATGACAACATGTGATATGGGATGGCTGGCAGAGGGGGCTGGAGCCAAAAACAATAATAATAATAATAATGGGCTTAGTTTTGGCTTCTAATGACGTCATCGTGGACTTCGCCCTGGGCAACCATCAATGATGATTGGTGGAAATCCAGGACAAAGGGATGGGAGAAAGAGTCCACGATAACCGGGTCGTTTGTCCATGTGTCTAAAAAAAGAAAAAAAGTCTAAAAAGTGCTGCATCTTAAAAATATGCCAGAGTTATTCGCCCCTATAACTCTGGACACATCGATCCAGAGTTAAAAGGGGCGAAAAACTCTGACTTGTTTTTAATACCTCTTTTGTTTTGCGGCATTATAGCGAAGAAAAATATGAAAAAGGCTTCAAAATAGCGCCATGCCAGACAGACTCGTCAAGGCTCGCTGCGTGTCGATTAGGAGGCTGGAGTGGATGCTTCGCTAAGCAAAGGCGCAAAGTCGCAAAGCCGCAAAGTCACAAAGTCGTAGTTGCAAAGTCGCAACGTACATTTTAACTTAAATATCCGACAATGGGTTAAGCTAGTTTCCACAATTAGATTAAGTGTCGGCTCAATTGTTCCTCCATCTGGAAGACCTCCCATACTGCTCCTGCGGTCTCTCGTGGCGTCAGGGCTGTAATGGCCTGCCCCTTCTTGCGCGGGGAATGCAGCCATTCAACCGCACGCGCGTGTGCGTATGATAACGTTTTTTTTTGCACAACTGCAAGAATTAACTGCGCAACAACGTCTTCCCTTTAAAAAATTAAACATGTGTCTACCCAAAATAGCTAAAGCACATAAGTAGAAGATAATTAAGGTCTCTACAATCTCATAGTTAATCTTAAAAACAGGTTTCTCAGAATATATGTATGCTGCACAAGCAACGCACCAAGACATATCATGCAAACCGGAGCACAAAAAAATTTCATTTGCTTGAATAGCATGAGCACAAAAAAGTGGACAAACAGTGAAGAAAGGTTGAAAGGTTCAATATTAACCATGATAGATAGAAAGGCAAAAAACTTCAAAACTATTTTATTTTTCTATTCTTGAGCATTCTTAAAAAGTCAGTTTATAACATACTAGCTGGGGTACCCGGCGTTGCCCGAGTATCCCGAAAAACTGTGGTGTTCAAAACACTTTGGTGCCCCTTTGGGGCCCCCTCAGGTGCCCCTTTGGGGCACTGGACCCCTTCGGGGCCGCCCCAGGTGCCTCTTTGGGGCACTGGGGGGCCCCCCAGGTGCCCCTTCGGGGCCCGGGGCCCCTTTTGGGGCCACTTTGGTGCCCCTTTGGGGCCACTTTGGTGCCCCTTTGGGGCCACTTTGGTGCCCCTTTGGGGCCACTTTGGTGCCC
>JAQIWG010006189.1:0-13593 GCA_034695025.1 Chamaedrilus cognettii | reverse complement strand
ATATTCTAGTTCTGTTAGAAAAATCTGGATTGGGCTGCTGTATTAATGGATTGTGTCTCAATTCACTGCTATTTGCTTATGACTTACTTCTACTCTCCATTTCGGTCGTGGATCTTCAGAAGATGTTCACCATTTGTCAAAAAGAGTTGGACTATATTGATACGTCTATCAATATTGGTAAATCAGCATGCATACGTATGGGTAAACGATTTCAGTGTGAACTTAAAGAAGTTAGTATTGGATATAAACATTAAATGGTGCTCCGATACACGTTATCTTGGGATAGTTTTAGTAGCAGGCAAGTCTTTTTCCGTTCATTTGCATGACTCCAAAAAGAAATTTTTTGGCAACTTAAATGGAATTCTGAGCAAAGTGGGATCCTCGCCACCCCCTGCTCTAATTCTGTCACTAACTGCTTCTCATTGTACACCATCATTACTGTACGCCATAGAGGCCTTGAAGATAAAAGCTAAACAATTTTATAGTTTTAACTATGCATACAACGCATCTTTTGTCAAATTGTTTGGCACCTTTGATCAATCGGTGATTGCTCAATGTCAATTTTTTGTGGTTTCTACCTATCAGTTATCAAATAGATAGTCGACGCCTATCTTTTATACAGAAACTGAGTTGGCATCAGGTTTCACTGCGGGAATACTATTCCGATGGCTCGGCTGCTCGGAACGTTATGCTGTAATGCTGAAGTATAACATTGTACCTGCAGATAGTTGGTTGTCCATTAAGCGTAAAATGTGGACTCATTTTGAATCATCCATTTCAAATTAGTCAGAGCAATTTTGTCGGAGCAATTTTGATGCTTCTGTGTGTTTGTATGTGTGAGTTTATGTTTGTTATCATGTCTGCCTTAGTGGCGAAATAAAGAAATGATTATTGCAAATTTATTTGCACAAATTTATTTGCAATAATGGTTGTCTATATATCAGTAGTTAGAATCTTTTATGTGAAGAGAAATCTATATCTCCACAATCCTCGATTTGCAATAATTGAAAATATTTAAATCCAGCGTTATTGTTACCATGGTTTCATATAACAGTGTGACCAGATTAATCTCTCAAATTGAGTCCGAGATTTTAAAAAGTAGTAATAATACAATTATAATGAATTATGATAATCTATGACTATTCAACAATTTTAAGTAGGCCTATGTACATACAACGTGTGTATGTTAGTCTTTGTAACAAAGATGTGTAGTCACTATATAGTTGACTCCTCCTGGAACTGTTGATTTTGGATTCATATGTCAATATCGCACCTTTTTCCACCGCGCTCAAAATGACATTTTATATTTAGCTTGCGGCTTTCCCTGACATTTTAGGCGATGTCAGTGAAAGCCGCAGACTAAATGTCACTTGAGCAGACCTTCTCTCTAGTTGTACTGTTCATCTAGTCGTTCTGCCGACGAGCCTTGCTGGTCCCTGGCAGGCAATGAGTCGAAGAGTGGATCCTGTCATTAGGCAGAACGCTAGCTAATTGGACCTGGCCTACAGTGAGCAGCTGTTTGCGCCAATAACGAGCCTACTTGAGGAACTAATGACGTGGGCTATCGGCTAACTGCCGTGCTAATCTAGTTCGATGATGATCTTAAACTTTAAACGAATTATTATCGTTAACTTTCTATAGCTTGCTATAGTGAGGTTGTATAGAAAAGTTGGTTCAGGGTTAGGCTATTGCCTAAGGCGTGCCAAAGACCGATTTTGCGGCGTAGCCTACGCTTTCATACGAAGACTACAAACTACAAGCCTACAAGCCTAGCATGGATAGATGGCGTGGTTGAGCGAACCAAACTAACGTAACTTTGGTTCACACGTGGACTATACTATAACAATGACGAGTATGACAAATTATATATAGTCTTCCTTTGGGCTGCGTGAGCCAGCTGACATTCAGCTGTCGCACGCCCAGCTCGCTGGAGGCACCACGCGCACTCATCTCCACTCAACCCAGGTCCCTAATCTCCGTTTAGCCTCGAGTCTTTCATTTATACGCGGCGCCAGGCGCCAGGCGCCAGACTAACAACGAGGCGAGCCGAGCCGCAGACTAAAACGAGCGAGGGTGATATGAGAAAGATTGTGAGAATAAGAATATCTCCGACGTCCTCGATGTGTGGAAGGGGCGGCGCGCGAAATGAGAAACCTCGATAAAGTGGACGTTAGTCAGGACCGAGGACTGAGGACAGGAAATGAGCGACAACCCAAGAGAGCGTTGTGCGTTAGAGAGATGAGAATCATGAGATCTACCCTAACCCTGATCAGTATTATAGCCCAGGCCGTCTCAGTAACAATGCGAGTCTATATCGGCCCTATACTGCGTGTAATAGACCTTAGAGTGATGTCGGACTATAGGCTGCTGCACCTGTAGATTGGTCCACAGCAGCAGCTGCAGCAGCAGCTGCATGATGCGCTACGCCGCGCAATGCTGACCAGTGACGTCTAGACGTCACTGGTCAGCATTGCGCGGCGGTTATTACTAGTACACAGTATTACAGTTATATGATTACATTTAGACCTACTGCGTACAACGCTTTCAACAGCACCACTGTCTGTAGTCGATTTTCAAGTTGTAACAGGCATCGTCGTCTACAATCTACAATCTGATTCCATGGTCTACACGCTGGACCTATATTAATCTGATAGACCTGTCAAATTTATCCAGGAGCTGTAACGAATGAGAGGCTAGGCTATAGCTAGGTTCAACTAAGGTCCGCGCATCAGCTAGGCTCGTCTTGTTTCAACAACAACACATCGCGCTGCAGCAGCAGTCTGCATCACTTCCGCTCACGACCTGCGAGTAGGCCTACACTTGATTGCTCGCCGCTGGCGCTGCAATCTCCTCGAGTCGACACGCCTTCCTCCATCTCGTCTGTCTGAGAACGACGTCCAGAGACGTGGGTGCAGACATGTCTCTTGCAGGGGGGAGGAGAGATTGCCCTCTTTCCCCGTAACTTTGGGGTAAAAATGAACAAAGACGTCTTTGTAAACTATTGCTCTGAGTGTTAAATTAGCAGAAAAAACCTTGAAAGAGGGGACGATTTCTCTACTGCCCCCCCCCCCACCCTCCGTGTTAATCCGTTACTTGTTAAGGCATAACACAACCCTTTGCATTACATTTCGATTAAAAAGTACTCAACATTAGGCCTGTATCGTGTCAAATGCATTAAAAATAGACTGCTTTCGAGTTTCTACTAAAAAGCCATTACTAATGCACGTAGGCCTATGCCATGAACCCAGCGGCGGCAGCAGCAGCAGCAGCAGCAGCAGCAGCAGCAGCAGCAGCAGCAGCAGCAGCAGCAGCAGCCAGCGACAAGTCATTCGTCCCCTCCCCTATCTCTCCGTTCACACACTCCTCGGGTGCCAGCCCCAGCGAGGCACGCTATATCTCTCCCCATGCACGCTAGTCCTCCACATATATGGATCACTCGTGAATGCGCGCGTCAGAGCACGGCAGCTCGACACGCGTCAGTGTCACGCCACGACAGCGCGCAGTATAACACTACGCAGCAGACTGCAGCAGCAGCAGCGTCTACATTGCACGCGTGCGATCATTGAACGCACTACATTTAGTGCTGGGCGTCATCATCAGCAATAACTCGCATCGCTGAACGCGTATATCTGCCGGCAGCACTCTCAACAGAGCGCGTATCAGAGTCCGTCAGCGGCACTTAATTGTTCGCACTCTCCCGTCACGTAATTACTACTGACGGGGCATGGGAGCGGGGGGGGGGGGGGGTGCACCGGTTATGATATGTCTGCCTATACAGCTACTCGATCCAAGATAAACTTGTGAGTAATAATTAATATTTTTGAGTCCCTGTGTATGCAATATTGTAGAGTCAACATTGAGAACCAAGTCAGTAGTTTTATGTTTCGTAAAACGAGCAGAGCATTAAAAAACAGGAGTTGGATGTAAATTTTGGAAATAGTGAAATAAGGAAGAAAAATGAGCATTTAAACTTGCACGCATCTTGTACTTGTACGTGCACGCATGCCCGCATGCGTGCACGCATGAATCAATTGCCCCTCATTTGGAAAAGTCGAGTCACGTCACTGGCGCCCTCAATAACTCTCCACGCGGCACTCAGTGTGATCAGAGTCAGCGTCGCTCTTAGCGTCGCTGCACGTTATAGGCTGCAGCGCCAGTGAGCTGCGCGAGAAAACTACTGCCACCGTACGCCGCGTGCTGTCAAGTGTCGTATACTGCCTTCAATCTAGCGATGCTGGCTTGGACTCGACGACTAGAGTTAATTAGGGTGTCGAGCGAAATTGGGTCGTCGAAATGTTGCATAATTATACGAGCCACCGCGGAGACTACACTCTCTCGGGCAACTCGATCGTGTCTCAAAACTAGAAGACCCGTTAAATTCTTCAATAACTACGGAACGCAATGCGCGTCGTCAGTGAAATTTTGACCACACCGAGTTGGATCATTGATTCATATCTTTGCCTATTTGCGTCGAATTTCATACGGCGGTTAAAAGGATACCAGTAAGCAAAGTCGACCTATAAAAAACACAGTGTCTATGTAGGCTTAGTGAAATATGCACGCGTTTCCGCACGTACAGAGAGGCTGCATGGAGCAGTCGAGTTAGATGCCGTATTCATGCAGAATTGCGTCAGGCTGCAGGCAGGCTGCAGACTTTTACCTTCACATGTAGCTACGCGCACGCGTGCTGCGGCATTACCTACGTCCTGCATTAAGGCCTAGCGCCGGCCACGACGGCCGACTTGTTGAGAACATGAGTGACTCGTGACTCCAGCTAATAGACAATACATGTAGTTGTAGAGCGACGCTGATCAGGAGGAACGCGTACTCAGAGAATCGCTTCAGGCCCCGGTCAGAAGACAACCTTTCAGGCATTCGTTTTGCTGAAACTCGAGGACCCTGAAGGTAGGAAACGTTCGTTTGTGATTAATGCATCTTTCAGGCTTTTGTCTCGTCAGCAGCATTCGCTAAGTTACGAAGCTTGTTCTTGAGAGTTCGCCCAAGGATCGCGTGGAACAAAGACTATTACAGTTCGGCTCAGTGCCTCGGGATCAAGAAAAGAACACCCTCCCCCTTATTTAGTCAAATTTTGCGACATGCCTGGAGAGTTCTGGGCTGCAGACTTATTATTATTCCTTCATAATTTCTACACCTGTCTGCAGTGGATCACAAAGTTAAGAAATTGTTAACGGCCATTTATAGTGATAGGCCTAGTTATCGCGAGTGCTCCTATTTAGCACTTTGACTGAAGCAAATTTGTATTGATTCCTGTATGTAGGCTACAGCAGCAGCAGCAGCAGCAGCAGCAGCAGCAGCAGTAGTAGCAGCAGCAGCAGCAGCAGCAGCAGCAGCAGCAGCAGCAGCATAGACTCAGAAGGGGGAGAGGGCGGGACCATGCAAGCCGAGCTCACTCAGTTCAAGGCCCTTTACTGCCTGCACACCCAGCCCCGCCCACCGCCCCCCACACCCAATCACACGCACCACAGCCATTCTGGACACGCCTACACGCTCGACGGCGACCAATCAACGGTCAGCGAGGATGCCGTCACGCCACCGACATCGCAATACGCACACATAGCGTCAGCAGCATCTATGGCGTCATCAGTATACGATGACGTCACAGCCTATGACCCTGAGTGGGTGCGGTGGGCAGAGACTGCGCTACAGACGCGCATCGTGCCCGCCCAGGGCGTGCTCGGTCTCGCCGTCAACCTGGGTGCGCTCGCCCTGCTCGCCTGCTACTCGCTGGGGCGGGGGAGGGCGCGCCCGGGCTCGCCTGGGCGGGCCTGGGCGCGCCCAAGCGGACCGCCGCGCCGCATGGAGCAGTTCGCGCTGACGGGCCTCGCCTTACTGGCCTGCACCGACACGCTCTTCTGTCTTACCGTCATCCCCCAAGCGCTTGTATCTACTCCCCTCGGGTCAGGGGTGTACCCCTCGCGTGCGCACCCAGAACTCCTCTACGCCGTGTACAGTCACGCTGCGACCAACGCGTGCGTGGTGACGAGTGCCTGGCTGACGGTCCTGCTCGCCCTGGGGCGCTACCTGGCTGTCTGCTACCCCCTCGAGGCAAGGGGTCTGTTCGGGAGGACCGCTGCGCGCCGCGCCTTCCTCGCAGTATGTGCCTGCAGCGTCCTGCTAAACCTGCCTGGCGGGGCGTTCTATGCCGTAGAGCACGTCGACTGCCTCGAGGGGGGTGATGGGGACTCTGGAGAGGACCAAGGGGGCTCAGGGGGGGACCGAGGGGGCTCGGAGAGGGTAACAGGGAGCTCTGATGGGGGAATGATACGCGTGTATTTTCGCTACTACGGCTGGCTGCGCTACCACCCCCGCCTGTCCGAGGCCTACTGGTGGGTCTACTCGATACTAGGACTTGCTGTGCCCTTTGTTCTCCTCACCTTCGCTAACGTCAGCCTCCTCAGGGCGCTTAGGTCTCGCCACAGCCCCTCGGACTGTCAGAGGCCAGCGGGGGGCAAGGGTCACGGCTCGAGGTCGGGGGAGGGGTCGGCGGAGCGCAGGCAGAGTTCAAACGTTCATCAGCCAAAGACGAGGCGCCAGAGTTCAACTAGTTCGGGTCAGTCGCAGAGTTTACTGTGCCAGGTCAGCGAGAGGTCAGCGGGTCAGGGTGACTCACAAAGGTCAGCACTACATCATGGATCACATCGACCGTCAATCAATCGTCTGAGTTCGCATGACGTCATCGGCGATCAATCACAGTCGTCTCATCGGCTTAGCCGCCATGACGTCATCAGCAACCAATCAGAGTCGTTGTCTGAGCTGGTGAGCCGCCGCCTCACGCTCGCCGTGGCTGTGGTCGTGCTGCTCTACACTTGCCTCGTGTTTCCCGCTGAGGCGCTGAGCGTGCTGCGGGGGCGCCTCGCCCCCCCGGGGGCTCCCCGCCCCACGACTGACCGTTACAACCTTGCAGTGGCCCTCGCTAACGCCCTGCAGGCAGCAAACTTCTCCTGCAACCTGCTCGTCTACTTGGGGGTCAACTCCCCCTGCAGGAGGGGGGGTCGCGGGGGGCGCGGAGGGGCGGGGGCGCCGCGAGCGGGCAGCGTGTGGAGGCGGGATGGGGTGGGGAGGGGGCACGGCGGGGGAGGGATGTTGTTGGGGGCGCTGGTGGGGAAAGGGGAGACTGCGACCGCTGATCTGAGCGGGGTGGCGCCCGCATCGGTTTGAGAGAGAGGGGGTGGGGCACTTTCACACACTACTTCTCTTTATCTGGCCAATTGTGCGCGTCTTACCGGTAGTTTTTTTTTGAGGGGGTGTTATGGACCGTGTGCAACAGGGACCATTACAGTCCAAGAAGCCCCCCCCTTCCATTCTGTAATTTACATTGCCTTTTACGACTTGCCAGGGGAAGCTGCGTAATTATGCATTCTCATTTCATCCCAGTCTGCAGGGGTTTTCGGATAACATTTCAGACAGTAAATATTTACCACTCTTCAACCAGTACTCGTTACTCGCGTGACCCCTCCAATTCGCTGATTGGCTTGTCTTATATTGGATCACGAACGGACGAGCTTGAGTGGCGCGGGGCGAGAGAGTCAAACTAACGAGACTACTGGCGCTGGTTGATGCGAGCAGCTATCTGTGTCAACACAGAGGCATCAGATGGTGCCGCTACTTCCGGTCCTACTTCTAGCGCTACTTCCGGTCCTTGCGCTACTTCCGGTCTTTGAGTCTCAGCGGGTTAACAATGAATCTGCGCGTATGAGCTCTGTGCATATAGACTATATAGTATTGATTCAATTGTATTTTAGAACATGTAACGAAGACTGGTAACTCTAGCCCAATCTTTATCAAACTTTTTTGTTTAAATTACAAACAACGATCTTTATTAAATCAACATTCACTTGAGAGGTCGATTTGTAAATTGACCTTGTCAAGTTGTCTGATTTAATAAAGAACTGGAATATTATTGTATTGAAGATTGTATTTAAAATTGAACAGTAAACCTAATCCTAACGCTCCACAAGCCCTAATCAGTCAGTTCAACCCTAAGCCCCAAGCTAGAGCCCGACAGAGTAGAGCAGTAAAGCTGAAGTGCAAAGCTCGTTAGAGCGGAGAAACTATTTTGGATGGCGCGCGTCCTATCTGCCATGATGTGACGAACTGCAGTAACGGCTAACTAGCTGCAGACAAACAAGGCTCTGCGCCTTTCATCGTGCGTGTGACGCGAGCGATTCGTCGCTAGTCTTGTGTTTGTACACTGTATAGTGTATAGGCCTTGGCTAGGCAGCGTCAATTAGGCTCTAACAGCGTGAAGGCATGAAATCCGCATGTTGTCAGCCACTGGGGAACAGTGACCTATATAGGCGTATGTAATGAAAAACTTAGAATTCAATGTGACCGGTCTGCTTTTGTGAGCGCAAAAACTCGTGCATGCCCCTTAAAATTATAATTTTGATTATGTTTATGCTTTTTATCGAATGAGCTGTTAGAAGTTGATTGAGCAACTAAGTCTTGGTGTGGAAGGTGCTTGATTTGATGAACTGCTTGAAAGTTGAAACACTAAACCGCGTGCATGGAATAAGCTAAGAATTAGTGGTCTAGCGTATATCAATCACCACCACAAAGATTTCATACCCCCCTCGAGGGGGGGGGGGGAGGGGGCTGTCTGACTTCACGTAGAGCGTCTAATTAATCTTGCGCGCGACTCCTTGTACAGTATACGCTATGCTCCGCTGTCAGCGGATGTTGTTGGTCTTAGAACTAATCCATGTATTACTGCTATATCGCCCACAGTGTGCAGCCTGCTGTGACTGTGAGCGATGGCCCAGATGTTCCGATCCAATTAACATTTGGTCGTTCGAACAGCATGCTTGTGACGCGATGACGTCAGTGGCGTGTGGGCCTTGCCAGGGGAGGGGACAAACGATGCAGGAACTGCGCGGAGCCCACAGAAGAACGGATACGCTGTATGCAGAAAATGCGAATATTTAAACTACGTGTACAAACGGAGAACTGACGTCACAGTGCTGTGGACTGCTAGCTCTAAGGGTCAGTATCAGCCGTTGCGGACAGTGGTTGCAGCATGCTGTGACGTCAGTCGGGATCTTTACTGCAAACGTCTCGCGCGTGCACGACTGCATGAAATGATACGCATCCAGGCCCCTCTTTTGTCATCATCCTAACGCACTGGTAGTCGCCAATTCGCCATTAGGCGTGGATATAGTTATAGATCAGCTCTACCGAACGGCCCCCGAGAGCAATGTCCTACGGCCATGCAGCAGCTGTTTTGCATAATTATAGATCAGCCATATTCTATACCGAACAGCTGCTCTCGAGAGCAACATAGCCATGCAGCAGCTGTTTGCAGAGACGTGAAACGGAAGACACCGAGAAAATTAATTTGTGAAGCTTTTAAGTTATTTTAAAATACTGAAGGATATCTTTTATTAATTAGCGTATAGAGGGCTTTGAACTGCAGGTTTTTATCTTGCGTTTCATCAAAGACCTACGGTGCGAGAATGGTGCAATTAAAGGTTTAATAAATCAGCCAATGCATGCGCGCGGCTGAATTTTTCTTCACCGAATAAGTGTTCAATATTGGACTTGATTGGTCAAGAGCTAAGATAATAATACCTATGTGTCATTCAAGGCTAAATGTGGCACATTATAGCAGTGCAGGTTATAGGTGCAGCTCTGTTGCACAACCAACTACATAACTTATTCTCGCACAGTGTGATTGTACCAGTTGTGTAAAAGCTTAAGTTTGACTTCTTTTTATGCTATCAATTTATTTCTGTCTTCTGACGAATAAACGCACACATATATAGTCATGACACGAGCACTAATGATATGAGGATAGTTAGGAAATTGTATATCATGCAGGACATCCGCGCTTCCGCAGTCTGCTGGTATAAGAGCTTTTCAAATGTTTTCATTAGGGGCAATCCTCCTACAAAGTTCGTACAGATTGACTTTCCGACTAATGCAAAAAAGTGCGGAATGAAATAAACACCGATCGAAACATTACTAACGCTAAGCTTAAGGCGTTTATTAATACCGCATGAATGCAGACAGGCCCAAGTGAAGGAGCGTTGAGCGACTGTCTAAACACAAGCTTACCCTTAATTACATATACGTGTAGGCTGCACGTACCTCATTGGTTTTGCTGCATTATAGAGCGTAATGAAAACAATGATGAAAGGCTTCAAAACAGCGCCATGCCAAACTGACTCGTCGAGGCTCGCTGCGTGTCGAGGAGGAGGCTGGAGTGGATGCTGTGCTAAGCAAAGTCGCGAAGTCGCTGTCACAAAGTCAAAAAGTCGCGCAGTCGCAAAGTCGCAGCCAGTCGCAAAGTCGCAGCCAGTCGCAAAGTCGCAGCCAGTCGCGAAGTACATTTTAACTGAAATATCCGACTATAGGGGTTAAGCAGGCCTGTAAACCTACGCGCATGAGTCCCTCCGATTTTGCTTATTAGTTTTAAATTATGTCCGAAATGCTTTTAACCTAATGCCTACAAATAAACGTATTGATAATTTTCATTTTGGCAGTGAATAATGAACAGTGAGCTTCTACCTTCTTTGGCGGCAATTCACGACTCGCCTGGGAGCTCTGGGTTGCAAGTAAGTTTTTGTTCCCCGACTAGCAATGGTTGCATGATTCCGTGGTTTTCTGTTAGCTCGGCCAACGCACCGTAAACAAGGGAGGTCACTATCTTCTGTATATTGAGGCACGTATGGAGATAACTGGGGCGGGGCTTGGCCCGTGGGCCAAACCAATTACCAACCGCCAACAATTGATTGACAGGGTCATGACCCTTTCATATCCAATCACTATAATGATCAAATTCAAATCTACTTCCGCTTCTAGCAAAAAAGTCCTTCTTTTTACAACATTGTGCCGCTGATGTGTGAGCGTTCTAGGCTTGTAGTTCTGTGACCGTGAACGACAGAGGGCAGTGCTAGTTGGTACATTGTCCATGTATTTATTTCAGCTCATTCGCTAGATGACGATATCTTTATACTAGTGATGACTTTCTATCACGAATTACGTACAGCACGCTGGTCATATGACCTAGATATAACCTATCACAGAGCAATATTTGGTTAGTCATCTTGAGCTAAACATCGAACGGGTGCTCTGATTGGTTGAATGTAGCGCAAATCGAGATCGATCTTGTGATACTAGACTGCAAGGTATGGCCATCTACCGTGCCAACGCGATCAAAGTACCGGAGATTGTTATAAAATATTCAGTGAATTGTGGGAATCAGTGAAACACTTTAAATCGTATATTAATAGAGGTAAGTGCCGGCTTATGTCCGGCATTATTTGCGGTATTTACTTGTCTCAATTACTAATTTTTAATTGAAATGTTTCCCATTACTGGTGTTGTTGACACGTTTCTATACCAAAGGCCATCTTGTGAGAAAACCAAATTTAATTTTCTACAGTTTCTTTACTTCCATTACATCGAACTAACAATGTCATATGTTTTCCGCGCATTGGAAGGCTCCCTTTATCACAATATTGAGATGTGCATGTATTGTAATGTTTCTGCTGTGTCTGGCTGATAGACAAGAGATTCACGTAAATGTAGGCATGGAAGGTTTTAGACGTGAAGGTGCTGCCATCTGTGGAATCGATTTTATGCGGCGTTTACAATCTACAAACGACGACTTCGTCAATGTCGAATTCGTTTCTTTGACTGATTATAGAATTTGTAGCCTAGGCCGGCTAGATCACATCAAAGAAAGCATAAGCCTAATTAATGACTGCATCATGAAAGACTTTAGCTTGTAAGTTCCACGCATTAAGCCTAGCATTATTTATAAGCTATTAATTGATTGGCATAGGTTATTGGATGAAATTTAAATGCTTGCTGTGCATATATATTGTTTTTAGAGATGATCAGATTTAGACACAGGCTAGCTCTTTAGCCAATCAGAGATCAGTGTGGAGGCTTCCATCACATAGAGGCCGCCATGCACGCCACGCGCTCCAGCTCTGTCAGAAACAAAAGGATATCTGGCTCAGGAGCAACTCTTGGCCACGTAGTCGTGCCACGTAGAATCGCGAACAGCATGCACATACAGCCGCGCGCAGCCGCACAGTCTGGCCTCAGGCGCACAATCGTGCCACGCAAGGCCACGCAAACTGGCCTGAGTCAGGCAGTCGTGCCACATGCAGCCACGCCATCTGGTCTGAGCTGCGCAGTCGTGCCACGCGCTGCCACGCCCTCTGGCCTCAGATCTTGCAGCAGCCAGCCGAAAGCTCCATCGTGCAGAAAAGTGTCCCCAGCGATCCCCCTCCTTCCAGGCAAGGCTCTCCAGAGACACGGGAAGCGTCCACCTGCCGCGCCGCTGGGAACACCCGCAGGAAGAGTGTCGAAGGTGGAAAAGTGGGAAGGTGTGCCGATGCAAACATCATCCAACGTCAAAACGCCAGCGGGCCAGCCACTTGCTGGCATAAACTCCCGAGCAGCCGCCTGGAGCAAGCTTCCAAATGATAGCATGTTATCAGCGTCTGGAGAGAAAGAGAAAAAATCAACCACTGCTGCTGAAGGGATTTCAAGCAGACACCTCATACCTTCAGCCCCACTCCCCTGCCCTAACTCCTCTGTGAACCCTGTCAGACACCCAAACCCATACCCCACCCCTAACCCCTCTGTGAACCCTGTCAGACACCCAAACCCATACCCCACCCCTAACCCCTGTGTGAACCTCGTCAGACACCCTAACCCACCTCGCACCCCTAACCCCTCTGTGAAGCCTGTCAGACATCCTAACCCACCTCCCACCCCTAATCCGTGCGTGTACCCCGGCGGACACCCCAATCAGAACCCCTTTGAGTTCACA
The DNA here is from genome assembly GCA_034695025.1 of Chamaedrilus cognettii. Taxonomy (NCBI): domain Eukaryota; kingdom Metazoa; phylum Annelida; class Clitellata; order Enchytraeida; family Enchytraeidae; genus Chamaedrilus; species Chamaedrilus cognettii. The sequence goes on along the minus strand of JAQIWG010006189.1, from coordinate 785 downwards.
ACCCACTGTGCGCTGGACGCGCATGAGTTCCCGTGGAGCTGCGCGTCCTGCAAGGTTGTGCGGTTCCGCACACGCGAGGCGCTGCGTCCGCACGAGGACTGGTGCGGGCGCACACTGCGTCGCATGGAGGCATCGCTTGTCTGCGCCTCCTGCTCGCGCCGCTACCACAGCGCGGAAGTGCTGCGGCGACACGCAGAGGAATGCCAAGGGGGATACAAGAATTGCATGGAAAATATCGGAAGTTTGCGCGGCGAGAATCAGTCACTGGCTGTTTTGCAGATTTTGAAAGATTCCGGCGCACTGGATGAAAATATCGGAGGGAAGAATCTGCCATGGGGAACCAATAGCGGTGAAATACCGCAGCCCGATAATTTAGATACAGCAGCAATAGGTGCAAGTTTAGAATCACTGGGAAACATCGCAATAAAGTTAGAGCCGGGGGTGGAGGGGGCGTGGCTTAGTGACGACCCCCCCGAGGGAGGCGGGACCAACCCGTACGACTTTACGACGGTCTACGCACCGGACTACCGCGCATTCCCTTACTTCTGCGCGAGCTGCCACACGGTCGCGTTCAAGAGCGCGCACGTCATGCGGCGCCACGAGGAGCACTGCGGCGCGGCGCTGCCCGGCGCGAGGGACGCCGTGCCATGCGGACACTGCGCGGCCTGGCTGCGCACCGAGCTGCTCGCACGCAACCACCGCACGCGCTGCGCCGCTGTAGCTGGGGCGGGGGAGGGGGTGGGGGCGGGGGCGCAGGGGCGAGGAAGGGGGGTCAAAAGGAATGT
>JAQIWG010006188.1:0-13593 GCA_034695025.1 Chamaedrilus cognettii | reverse complement strand
CCCTCCCCCCCCGCAGTGACAGTAGGAGATGCCACCCCACCTGTATTCAGTACTGTTACAGGCGTGTTGACATTCGTAGGTGTCTTAATATTCTGCTGTCCAGCTGTGCTAATGCACCTGCTTGAAAACTCCCCCTGTTTGGATTTTGATTGAAGCATCAGGCGCATCGTCAAAGGTCTGTTTGATGACAGCAGTGAAATTAAGTTTCAACCTACAGTCAATGACTATATCCAAAATGTCGTCACGTGACAGTGATTCAATGATCGGCACGCTGGCCTGATTTGACAAAACGCGTTTAAGTTCTTCTACTAACGCCGCAGTACTAGACTTTACATACTTTATAGTACTCATCCCACCTTGGGTCACCCCCCGTGGCCATTTTGCAGAATTCCCTCGCGTTCCTGTCTAAGCAAAACCGCTAGACTATGAGTTACAAAATATACTATAGAAGTCCACCAGACGCTCCTTTAAACTAAAATCAGCACTGACTAATATCTAAACACGTGGGAGAAAAAATCACGCTAACCCCCCTCCAATAATTAAATCCTGTTGCGCCACCGTGGCTGCACACTGCGCAGGTGTAACTATCAAGCCAGTAGGCTATAATTATCGCCGCGTACACAGGCCACCACTGCGCATCGATTATCAATCGGCCTGCCGTGTGCCTGCACGCGCTTGAACTAACAAGCTACTCGTCTCGAATCGTGATTGGTTAGAACTCGTCAACAACGGTCAAGCACCAAAGCAACATTGAGCGATCGCACAGACTCAACCCGTCATGTCCACAATGTACATGTGCACTGAATAACCCATATATTATGCTTTTCGGTGGCGGAGTTACCAGCAATCTTCAACCAGGGAGTCAACAGCCCTTCCTTTGAGGATTCGTGCAGTTTTATAACAGTACACATTAGCAAGTGCATAAATACCACCACCAGTTGTACACTAGCAGCTCAGTTAAGCGTATAACCTGCTACCAGTTAACAACATCTGTATAACTTCATCACTAGCACTTTTAACTCATATTTGAAAAAACTTTCCTTTTAGATTTTTTTTTCAAAAATTATTCAGATTTCTTGTCCCTCCCCCCAGAATTTAGCAGGAAGATCCCCCGCCCTCTTAAGAAGAAGGGAAGTCCGGCTACTTAAAGAAGGAACAAAAAATATCTGGTAGGCTACCAGGCTGGCAGGCTACCAGACTGGCAGGCTCGCCACAAAATGGGATGTCAGACTCAGACTAGCATACAAACACGTTACCCAGAGGGATTTCAGAGACTACTTCCCTTTTAGATCTTTATTGACCGCGAATCAGGATTTTATACACTTTTCTCCGATATTCACTCAGAAGTCCGATATTAAACATGAAATATTTAATAATGAAATAGAAGAATAAGCTAGATGATAAGCTAATGTTACACATCGGAACAATTATAGAATAACTTGCCAGCATCAGAATTAGAAAGATGCCTAGCAACAAATAAATAAAGTCTTTATACAAGTTACTAACTTCCTACCTGTTACACAGCTTCCGGTAAGCCTTCCGGAAACCTACAACAGTCTCCCCCGACAGTCGCCTGCACGCCGTTGCTAAGCATACCTCTCAATCGATCCCCAAAAGAGTTTCCACACGATAGATAAGACAAACCGCTATATCTAATGCTCACTCGCTATATCTAATGCTCGCTCTAAATACACGCAAGATGTAGTGTTACAACACTATACAATGAACACAGGTACAGGTTACGCTTACAACAAGGATCCAGAGGCACACCTAGACTCGACGACGTGACGGGAACGACTGCGCAGCAGCAACAGTTTGAATTCCTGAGGTGCAGGACAAGCAGCTGGCAGCTAGTAGCTAGCAGCTGCCAGGCCTGCTCCTGAGAGCAGTGACAGAAACGATCATCGTAATAATTGCACGTCGCACATACTATTTAATTTGTTTGGAGATATGCAAGACACGTATACAAACATCTGATAAAGAAAGTCAATGCATTCCAGAGAACAATTATTCTGCTGTGAAGGTGACAGCGTTTAACGAATTCGATGAATGTGTTATCGATAACACCGCGAGGTAGTAGCACCTCTCTGCACCTCTGCATGCTGGCGTAAGTGCTAACAGCAAACACTTTGAAATGCCAATTTAGGGGAGCTTAGATGTGTGCCTCTATTGTTTGGGTAAAGCAAGATAAAATTTCACACAATTCCATCCACTATACGCAACTATAATATAGCGGTTCCGGTTTTTTTGGAACACTGTGTAGTAGTACATTGCTGTGAATACTAACTGTACATACTAACTGTGCACTTTGTGCTCTGCGTAGTGCATATAACTTTACCTAAAACAGTACATACTAACTGTGCAGACCAACTTTACACTTTGTACTTAGCTTTTTACGCATTACTGTGCATGCTAACTCTGCACTTTGTACTGTGCATAATACACATAACTGTGGATGCAAACTGCACCGTGGCTCAAAAGTAAAGGACTCAACAAATTTCTTGAATAACTCCCGCCTACAGTACGCCAAGTTCATGAAATATTTATCATACTAACTTGGATCATTGCTTCATATTTCTTAATTGCCGTTTGCACTTCTTGTGCAAGCCAATAATTTGTTCATGTTGCTGCATATCTTTGTGATAACTACAGAATATTCAAATTTGTCCATTTTTGTTATTCCATGCTTCAGGTGTTCTACGTAGATATTTTTCTGACGCGTTTTGTAACAAGCACCATGCTGCTAAATTTTGGTAATTGACAGTGCGCCACTTTGACAGTGCGCCACTTTGACACTCAGCGCTTTGTGTCATTCTTCTTTTATACCATGCTCTTCGATCATTTCAAATGCATGTTGGAACCAAATCTTGTTGAAACATGAAGTGTACATTCCTGGATTGCTAACAATGATTGAGTTGTGATATAAAAGAGATATACCGCAAAATTGTTGATGCAAATCGCAATTAAGCTGTTTTCCAGCTTGGTTGATGCGTTTTTTGTAGGTCAACTTTGGTTACTCGTATCTTCTTAACCGCTCGATGAAAGTCAACGAAAATTGACACAAATATGAAGCAATGGTCCAAGTTAGTGTGGTAAAAATTTCATTAACAACGCTCATTGCCTTTCGTAGTTATTGAAGAAATTCATTGGGTCCTTTACTCTTGAGCCACGGTGTATTAAACTGTACTCTCCCCCGGTCCCCTCCACCCAATCACCCTTGCAACAGCTCCACCTGGACCCAGTGTCATCTCGAGGACGCCGGGGTGGGCCAGGTGGGCACGTCGGGTGAGCACAGGGGCCTATCCTTTTGTGGGTGTCAATGGCTGTCTTGTGGAGCAGAGTTTTACAAGCCGCATGCCATTCCTGATGCCCAACCTGCCCGATGATGGCATCAGGGCAGGGCTGCCAGACATAAATTTAAGATGTCATATCCGGGACAAATTGTAAGACGTTATGTGAACAATAATATATTACAATATTTCCTAATTGTAATAGATGTGAATTTAGCAACACTAATTGCAATGTTTCAATCTGTTGTAGGTTTGCTCCACTGTTGTAAAATATAGTAAAGTGATGCGAGACGAATTAGCTATTCAACAATGAGTGAATTTTCATGCAGCATGGCAAGTGAGTCTATAGCTGATGAAACGACACAAGCGATCGATTCTTCATCACGATGTGCAGAAAAAGGAATAACAACCGTAGCAGTTCAAAGATCCTTTGGTAGTAAACTGACTCCATATCTTGTGGCATTGAGGCCTTGGTCTTTTACTGCATCGCTCTGCCCTGTTGGACTTGGCAGCTGTCTTGCATATAAAGAATATGGGTCATTCAGTATATGGATTTTCATTTCAACGTGTATTTGTGCACTATCTGTTCATGCAGCTGGAAATCTGGTTAACACATACTTTGATTATGTAAAGGGTGTTGACAACAAAAAGAGTGAAGATAGAATTCTGGTTGATCACATTTTAAGACCAAATGACGTAGTGACAATGGGCGCTTTATCATACTTTATTGGTTGTATTTGTTGTATGGTTCTCTCATATATATCGCCTTCGCCAATGGAGCACATTGCACTAGTGTACTTCGGTGGACTGTCTGGAAGTTTTTTGTATACGGGCGGTTTAGGACTCAAATACATAGCATTGGGAGATATTGCTATATTTTTAACTTTTGGTCCTATTACTGTACTCTTTGCGTATATATCTCAGGGTGGAAAATTGAGCCTTTCTCCGTTACTGTATGCAATTCCTCTTGCTTTGAATACGGAAGCTATTCTACATGCAAATAATACCAGAGATATTGAAATAGATAAAGAAACTGGCATTATCACATTGGCTATTTTGCTGGGAAAGGGTGGTTCATATGTATTATTCGCATTGTTGCTTTTTTCTCCATACTTTGCATTTGTCTATCTGGCAGTTAATATTTCAAGTTGGTTTTTCTTGCCGCTTGTTACAGTTTTTTCAGCGTTTAGTGTAGAACGACAATTTAGACATGGTATTCTAGAACATATGCCCCATATAATTGCGAAATTGAATCTGAAAATGGCATTGTGTTATATATGCGCTTGTTTATTTACGGATGGGTCTTCTATTATTATGAATGCTTGAACATTCACTATAAATCAGTGTTGCTTATTCATTAGTTAGCAGATCAGCCTACTTATGAGAAAATTAATTGACCTCGTAATGAAAAAATTATTACGGAAGCAGACGATGTTAGAGTGATGTTATGAAGGCCTCCTGTCGCAAGGCCAAAGCCTCGAATCGCAAGGCCAAGGTCTCGAGTTGCAAGGCCAAGGCCAGGAACCACTAGGCCAAGACCAAGGCCACAGACCAACACAAAGATCTAATCATTGATGCTCTCAGTTGCTATTGAATCCTTGATTGAATTTGGAATGAATTTGATGCATGTTATGTTTGCTGTTTTGCCTCCCAAAAATTTGACTGCACTTTATTTGCGTGTTTTCTAGGACTGTCCATTATATGTAGCTTTTGTAACTTTTTGTGGCTCCTGTAAGTTTGGCTCAATTTTACCGATGAATAAAAGCCTAAATGACATGTACGCGAAAATTTCATGTTTTACAGTAGGCTAATTAAGTCCTATACCGTGCTTATAAAAAGATGAGGCACTGGAGACACGACTGTAAATCTCTTTTTTCTAAAGTTCACTGCTAGAATGGCAACTAAATTTTAAATAAAATCCACATATTTTTGCAGCCAACACCCTAATCGTGGTATCATACTAAACAGAGAAAGTCAAAAGATTAAAGTAACAGAGAAATGAAAATTCCCTATGTTAAATTTAAAATGGTCAAATTAAAAGAGTGAAAGTAAAATTGCTTTGAAACGGAATGATCACAGAGTTGAACACATTATTACTTCAAAGACATACTAGATGCTAACTAGACGGTAGCACAGTAGGCCTATACGCGTGTATTAACGGCATGCGCGCAGGCCGCCAGACGTATAGTAGATAAACACAAAGTTTTTAAAAATGTAGCAGGTATAACCCATTTTCCAAAAAATCTGGCAAACTTCTATAATAACAGACGCAGAACGCATTTTCTATGAAAAAGAGTACAAATCTAGTACGTGCCAGTCAAAACTTATTGAGTTCTCTGCGTATACATGCTATTTTGGCAGGATTGAGTGACGAATGACCGTTTTTCTGTACAGGCAGGGCTTGATCTACCAGTCGCCAAAATCGGCCAAAAAATTTTTTGGGAGTATTTGGCAAATATTTTTTTCATTTGGCGAATGCCCATGACGATCTTTTTCCCTTCCTCCGTTCTTAGAAGTTCAATCAATGTCTTTATGGTGATGAACAGAGCAATCAGTTTGATACATTCCAGTGCACCCAAAGGAAAAAAATCGCCTTCAGAGAGCACAAAGCAGCTATGTCAACTTTTTGATCAAAACCTTTTTTTGTACCGTTCGAAGCGCCTTTTCGTCCTCTACAACATGCACAAAACAGCTACATGTAAGTCGTACCTGCTACCTAACTCAAGCTATTAAACAGAATACAGTGTAGATATGTCCATGAAATTTAAAGTTATGCAAGATCAAAGCAGCTATGTCCATGAGTGGTGGTTAACTGTATTGTGAAGGGATGAACTTGATTTTAGACATAGCAAAACCTGGAGCGCAAATCAGTTATGTCCACATAGCTACATCGCTATGAATTTAATCAAAGAAAAGCTAGAGCATTTATTGATGCGCAAATCAGCCATGTCACATTATCGCAGCTGCAAGTATGCAAGCCTTAGTCTGCTAAAGGCGCTGAGAATCTGGCGTGCACACAACAGCCATGTCCATTCCTAGGCCACGTGGAGGAATTGTGTTGTTTGCTTATAGTTGCGCGTGGCATTCACAAAGTCATAGCACAAAACAGCGATGTCCGCTACGCTTGCAGTTACTAGCTTTGCTTGGAATTAGTATGCTACTTGAGTTCGGCAAGTTGATTGTGCACAAAACAGCTATTTATCTCTTGCTGCATTTCGAGGCTCTACAATGAATCTGTATCGAGTGGTCGTCATGTCATTTGTTAGAGGGCAAAATCAGCTTTGCCCAAGAACTGGTTCTTAACTGAATTGCCTATTCAGCAAGAATTCTATAGCAGTACACAAGCTAAGCCTAGATATTACGCAGAATCTTGCACATTGGCCTATACCTGTCTGAGCTCTCTGAGCTATTTTCATTTAGGCTCAGGTCTAAATTCCTGTAGCTCCGTGGATTAATTCTGACGCTCCTCAATGCTCTGCACTGGGCATTGGCGGGGCAACATTTTCCGCAGGGGCAAGAGGATCCCATACAATTTGTCGGTTATTCTCTAATTCAACGATAACAATTGCAATGATATCAATGTGACATTCCCCACTTTCCGCATTTAGCCTTAAATTACAAAACTTTTTCGCTCTCTTTAGCCACAGTGAAAGATAATACAGGATCAACTGGATCAGCCACAGATTCAAAAGTCTTTGACAGGACGGATGCGCAAGACGCATGGCGCAGCACGGATACTGATCTATTAAAGGAAACTGACGAAACTTGAAGTGGGTGTTGCATCGTTTAAAATCTGCATGTGATTGGGTTAAACCTTGTTAAACCTGTGTATTTTAATATAGGTTAATAGGTAAGGGTCAGAAATAAAACGTACGTTAATAAAACTACATGTAGGATAGATTACGTCTGTTGATTCAAAAATTGAGCAAAGTGCCTAGTTTTTGGCCGATGTCTAGGTTTACTTGGTAAACATATCCCAGCGGTATTCAAATATATCTGTTTGGGGTCACAAAAATTGTTTAACCCATTTCTGAAGGTCGAAACCATCTTACGATCGCGTTACTCCTAGGGATTTCAGAGTACTGCTCCCCTTTTGTATCTTTATTGACTGCGAATCAGGTTTTATTACACTTTTCCCCTATATTCACTGAACAGAAGTCCGATATTAAATATGAAATATTTAATAATGAAATAGAAGAATAAGCTAGGTACGCATCGGAACAATTATAGAATAACTTGACAGCATCAGAATTAGAATAGATGCAAACAACTGATAAATAAAGTCTTTACACACAAACAAGAGTCACACAACCAGTAACTAACTTCCTACCCGTTACACAGTTTCCAGTAAGCCTTCCGGAAACCTACGGTAGTCTCCCCCGACAGCCTCCTGCACCGCTGCTGCTAGGCATACCTCTGGATCGATCCCCAAAAGAGTTTCCACGCAATAGATAGGACAAACCGCTATATCTAACGCTCACTCTAAATACACGGAAGATGTAATGCTACAACACTATACCGTGAGCACAGTTACAGGTTAGGCCTACGCTTAAACAAGGATCCAGGGGCACACCTAGACTCGACGGGCGGAGACTGGCGGGAACGACTGCGCAGCAGCAACAGTTTGAATTCCTGAGGTGCAGGACAAGCAGCAGCAGCTTGCAGCTAGTAGCTAGCAGCTGCCAGTCACGAAGTACGATCAGCGTGATCTAAATATGTGACACCATTGTAGGCCGAAACCATTGGGAAAATTTTTCCCTATGGCAACTATTCTGTTGGGCCTTACGTAAAAGCGCCGATGCTCTGTCTTTATATAGTTAGGATTCATGAACCCATCAAGAAAGATAGCTTAAATAAGTTGTCTGCTCAGAACATTGCATTTGAATTGAGTCTTCAATCAAAAAAGGTTACTCCGTTTTATTTCGTTTAGTTTGTTGGGATTTTTATGCAAGACTGGCGCCTTGTTGCATGTGAGAAGTCGGTCGTATTGAGCGTGCAGCTTAAAATAAGTTGTTCATGGCAAGAAATAAGCTGTCTGCTGCATAGAAGAAGTTATCTGCAGCTTAAAATAATAAAAAGTGTTAAAACAAAGTCTTCGGAGTAATAAAGTAAGTTGTCTGCAGCTTAAAATGAGTTGTCTGCAACTTAAAATATGTTGTCCGCAGCATGAAATATGGTGTCTGCATCATAAAAAAACGTTGTCCGTAGCATAAAATAAGTTCCCGGCAGCGTTATATAAGTTGTCCACAGCATTAAATTAGTTGTTCGACCCACCATGAAGTTGTCGGCGGCATGATATAAGTTGTCTGCAGCTTCAAATAAGTTGACCGCAGCATCAAATAAGTCGTCTGAAGCATAACCTAAGTTGTCTGCGGCATAAAATAAGTTGTCTGCAGCTTCAAATAAGTTGCCCGAGGCATAAAATAAGTTGTCTGAGGCCAATGTTGAAGTGGTGCACTTTTATATTCATACCATGACAACCATAGTTAACTGACGATTATGCAACAACGATATTAATTTTATTGTAAGCTCATGATATGGCAATGGAAGGGTGACTCTTATCTGATACTTTGTTACTAGTTCTGCGTTCAGTTCCATACGCCTACTTTCGATACAACAAATCTGTAATGTAGCAATTTGTACTTTGCTTGTACTTTATGAGAGTTTTCAAAATGTAACTTTTTTGTAACAAAACATCGAATTCTACTTTTAAATGTTGACTTTTTTTATTGAAGTCTGGTTTTTAAAACACTAAACAAAGGATCTTGCTTGAATTCCTATGAAGTCATGCAAAGCCCATAATTTTGGACTTACTTTTATCAAACTGCTACCTCTAGACTTTGGTAACAAGAAATCTGGTAACTAGACAAATTTTTGGAATGTAGGCATAATGGATAAATTTATAATCATAAATATTTTAAATTCAACTTCCTTGTTATAAATTCAAGATAATATTCATGATAACAAAAACATAAGGATACTAACTAATCTCATTTTTTATTGTGTAACCTGTTAACGTCCATATTTTCACACAGGTTTTGCACGCTTTCGCCCTGATCAGGACTGCTGGAGCTGAGTTTTTGCGGCAGGATGTCTTTCCGGACGCCAACCAAATAAATAATTACCTGGCACGAGGTTAGGCAACGGGATATATAGCCGCTTGTGTTTCAATTGAAGCGGGGTCGAGTCTAGTTGTGTTGGTGCCCGTGCCGTTGCCGGCCATGCTTTTGCTTGCCTAAAATCCCTAACCACAAACCTAGCTCTAACTCTAACTTTGAAACCGTATCGGGGCCCAAATCCCTCGTCTCGATCTTTTTTCAGCATTATATGGGCAACGGCTTGTCCTATACGTGAACATTACGCATTGCTTGGACGCCAGCACCCTCTTGACTCGACCCGTGTTCGATCCATCCACATCGTCGCCATTTTGTTGTTCCCAGTCCACAGCTGGGGAAAGCCCTACGGTCAGGGACCAATGAAATCACGTTATTGGTACACCAGCTAGAGCAGTGCGCTGATTTAACCCGTGAAAATTTAGAGAAATTTTAACATACCTGTATTTTGAGTGATAATAGAGGAAACTGCCTTCTGTACATTATAGAATCTTGCTTAGTAGTTAATAATATACGATTTTTGTGTAAACACTCATAAAATAAGGCTTAGGTTATGGTCTACGCCTTAATCAAGATTCTTCTTTAGGTCTTTGCATGTCTCTTTTTCGATACATAGCTTCTTAATCTAGTTATAGCGCACTGCTTACATGTAGCCTGCTTTAGAACACGCAAGCTTCCAGACTTAGACGAGAGCCTAAGCGCATTTAATGTCATACCTACGCTTAGCGTAGGTATAAGGCGCCGGTAGTGTCTGCTTTCTCCAAAGTCTTGACCAAGGCCTACCCATGGGTCATAGGCTCGAGCATAGTCGAGGCAAGGCCATGCAAAGCATAGTCCTAAGCTATGGCCTGAATTTTATTTTTGGATCAGGGTATCTCTTTACGGCAAGAGGGCCTTATTCACCTGTAATGGCCCAAAGGGCCCAACCCTGGTTTAACCCAGACCAGACTGCATGCATGTATAAGGCCTTAGCGTAGATACGTAACCTGGCCCTGAGGCCTATGGTAGGGCGTCGGCAAGTACTCAAATGCCATAAAGCCTAAGACAATACCTTGCCTATAGAGCTTATGCATCACTGCAGGGATGACTTTAGTAGGAGTAATACTCCAAAAACGACGCTTTTTTGAAACGCTACTGGATATAGAAATGGGTAGGAGTAGGATTACTCTTAAAAGTGGACGATGGTGGAGTAGGCTTACTCTAGTCCTACTCCTTCTTTGAAAGGCATAGGAGTGCGCTACTCTTTTTTTTATATAAGCAGCAGGCGTAACGCTACTCCTATTTTGTACGGGCTAAACTGAACTCTGTGCATCAGTCTACATGCAAAAGCCTTAGCCCTCAGGCCCCATTTCAGTCTTCCGTGTCGTAAAGGCGCTACGATCATCAAACTAACCCGCACAAACACCACTGTTGAAGTATTTATTAGTTCTCTTTTGTATTGGGCCTTTTGCGTTGCTCAAGTCATTCTTCGCCTCTATATATGGGTTACAGATTTAGCCTACAGCAATTCTCTAACCAGTCCACCTCGCCCCCCCCCCCCCCCCTCCACCAAAGCTGGCTTATAGCCAGCCGCGAGCTGCAAGGCAAGCCGACACGCGAGTATACCCTTGAAATTGACCCTGAGGCCTCTAATATTTAGATTCTGGTTTACCAGAGGCGCATAAATGGGCCCAAAACAGAGTATATGGGACCCCAAGGTGGCCAATGGGGTCTCGTTAAAAGCTTTGCCGAGTGCAACTCTAAATCTTCTTTAAATGATGGCGGAGGGACCCGCAGCCTCCCGCAGGGGCTCTCAGGACTCGAAAGGCTACCCGGGGCCCGAAGGGGTTCCCAGAGCGCTATAGGAGCCCGCCAGGAGCCCGGATGGGTCGCAAGGAGCTCTCCGAGAGACCCCATAGCTTTTCATAATGCTGGTTGAGGCAATGTTGAGTTGAGGCAATGTTGAGTTGAGGCAAGTGCACCCCGCTCGTGAGGGTTCCATTCTAATGCATTTTACAGGCAATTAAGCCTTAACGCCGTGTCCATGTTAACTCAGGTTAGACGTTTATATTGGAGTGGGTTTCTATAGCCTGATGCCCTTCCCGTCGCCAACCAGAGTAGTAAATGATCCTGGACGATGATTTTCATTCTAGCAACAGCCTTGCTTAAGGGCCTGTAACGCATAGCTTCATAGTTGCTGGTGTACCGGCGCCGAGATTCGAGGTCTCTGGACTCTCCGTCGCCTTAATCACTACACCACAGCGCCTCGCTGTGTTTTAGTATTTTAAAGTAAATATTTTGACTCAAATCACTCAATGAGTCAATGTGAAATATTTGGTTGCCTGGAAATATATTTCAATATGAAAATTACTATGTAGTTATTTAAATAATTTCTGCTGTATATTAGGCATAAGTCTTTGTGGCTAAATGTCTTATGACGGCCAGATGCCCTTCCTGATGCCAACCGCAATCAATGACTTGAAATAGCTGACATGTTACTTCAGCAAAATGCTCCAAAATGATAAGTTCTGGCCTAAATGGACCAAGGCTGCATCAGTGAATTAGTTAAAATCGCCTATTTGTAACGTTGAAAGCCTAAGCTATATAGATTGAATGAGGTGGAAAAAGAAAAGAATTTTTTTTTCCTTGGCCCTATATCACACTTTATTACTACCATCAATATCAGCTTAAATTCCAAATTTGGCATGCTTTGCTCCAATTTGCAAAACTGACTAATAGAACCATGTCTTTTGTCATGTGGCACACAACACGCAGCAACTAATGTTGGAAGCATTTTTTTCGGTACCTTTTTTAAAACAGCCATAATTTTGTCAACACCAGTCGAATTGCTCTTCAAATTTTCAAATTGGTGTAGATATGGCTACGGTTGTTATGTGTCAAATTTAAGAAAAATCGAGTAATGGTTGACCGAGTCATGAAAAGGTTTAAGTGTTCCCATTTTATTTGGAATCCGGTGTAGTTATTCTTGTACTTTTTTCCAGCGATTATAATTATAATGAGAAATGTTCGTGGATTGCATCATTTTAAATGATTTATTTATCTATTTGCAAATTTCATCCATGCAAGATTTCCTGTAACATAATGAGCGAGTACTTTTAGCTTCATATTTCGCTCCAGTAAAAGTCTTGATCTTGGTCTTGGCTACCAAGGTCTTGGTCTTGAAAGCAAAAGGCTTGGCATTGATAGCTAGGGTCTTGGTCTAGGTCTTGGTATCTAAGATCTTGGTCTTGATTTTTTTTTAAAGTCTTGACAACAAGACTGTCTCAATCTCGCAGATCATTGTAGGCTATTTTCAAAAAAGTCGTAGAAGTATTGATCTCTTTTTTGAAAATAGCCTACAATGATCTGCGAGGTTTGACACTGTCCTGTAAGTTATAATTGTATGGGTCAAATTGTGGGAACGGGAGTTTTTGTGTCGTCCGTGTAACATTTCCTCCAGAACGCTGATTAGTTTGCATCTCTCTCTTCAGTGCTCTGCCAAATGGCAGGTCTTTGGTGTCCAAACCTTCCACCTTGTTCAATCTTCGGCCATTTTCTTCATATCCGCAATTCTGTATGCGATTCCTTATCAAGTATATTGTCTATCATTCCGATAGATAGGCCTTCCCGGTCCTCTATTGCCCTCTATTCTTCCCTCCATCACCTCTCTCAACAAACCCTCTCCTCTCATTACATGTCCAATCCAGTTATTCTTTCTTCTGACTAGCATTTCAATGAGAGTCCTTGTTTGCCCCACTCTCCTCAATACCTCCTCATTTGTCCCGGACATGACAATAAACTGTGCCCGGCAGCCCTGCCCCTGCTGCCACCATAGGGCAGGACGAAGCGTTGTAGCCCAGGGTCTAATTAAGTCGCGGTCTTGGATTACGAGTGAGGCAGGTGCTGATTCGAATCCCGATCGCGGCAAAGATTTTGAGTCACTTCGTGCACCCTTTGGCAAGGGTGGTTTAAATTCGTCTACAATGGGAGCTACGGATATTTTTTACTGAAACACGCTATCTAGGGATATTTATTGCTGAGATACCCAGATTCACAGAACTTAGGAATATTTGGTTTTGGTTCAATGGCATCACTGGCTATATATTTAGCCTTGGACACATTGGACAATGGGCTATACGCTCTAAAAAGTCATATTTTTATTAAGTGGATAAATTAGGGAAAACGTTTGTGATGAAAAGTCTGTCTAAACC
>JAQIWG010006187.1:0-13595 GCA_034695025.1 Chamaedrilus cognettii | reverse complement strand
ATGGTTCATACCGAGCAACGCTGTTATTGTTGTAGGCCTGAAAGAAACATTTTCTGATCGTGGAGAAGATCCCTTAATATTAGAACATGTTCCGGTAAAATATAGAATAAGGAAACGGGAATAAGTAAGTCCCTGGACGCACATACTATGTACAGACAAACAATTCGACAGTCCAAAGGAAATTGAGAACCGAGTGCAACAATAGTTCGACGAGTCCGTGACTTATCTCTACACTTTCGCAGGTGAGCAGAAACATCCGCTACTACACTATGACATTATTGTTAATTATCCCATTTTTCAATTGGATTGCTAATTATTATTGTTAATTATAATGATTAAAATGCTAATTTTAAAACTTCTAATTTCGCGTTCCTACTTTCGCGCCCAGGAACATTTAGCCTGCACAGATGAGTGGTATGGTATGGGTCTGCTTATAATACTATAATTCTCAGGCCTACAACAAGGCAATGCTTAGTTTTTGCTTGCAAAACAGTAATTGTTACAGATCTGAATCTGCTTTGAATCACATCTTTCATAATGAGCTTGTTGTTATATGCCCAGGTGCGAAATAAGCGCAGCGAAGCTGAGTTTGTGATCTACCGTAGAAGTGTGACAAACGATGTCGGAGCCTGTTGTTCCACGTCCTCCACTCCTGAGCTGCAGTCCCCCATCCCCGCCCGGCGGTCCCCCACCCCTACCCGGCGTTTCCCCAGCCCCGCTGCCGTCAGACTCTCTACAGACGCCCTTACTGGACGCGAGGGCCCTAGTCGCCGATAACCTGGACCGCGCGCTGCAGCGTAGCGAGACATTGGTGTGCACGGAGGAACAACGACGGACCGCTGTTAGGGACCTGATCACAAGTTCATTCAGACCCTGGCCGTCATCAAGGTACGCTTGAGTGCGCTTTGAATTATATCGATTTGGAACCAAATGAAGAACCTGTGAACAACATCACAAAGTGGATGGGCCAACCAATGAAAGTCATCGTGAGAAAAGTGGAGGACTGGAGGGGTGGAGGAAAATCGTGGGAGATAAAAACAGCATTGACGCCAGCGAAAAAGAAAAAGAGTCTACACTAAATAATAGTAATGTATTATCATTACTACTTTTATAATTATATTTTTATAATATATTGTCATTATTGCACTAATATTATTCTGTTTTAGATACTGAGATGCGTTATTTTACACAATCGTGTATGTATGTCATAATGTCATATTGGATCATTTGAATATGAATTTCACAGAGATCTCGAGTGTGGAGAGGCAGATGAGAGGAATGGAACCTATATTATCTCCATGTACCGGCACATCAGGCCAGTCGTGCAAAGGGGACCGAGGTAGGCATACACGCAATCTGTTATAGTAGGTCAAGCGGCTACGCATGCAGGGGCGTAGCCGCTTAAGGGACGGGGGGACGCGTTCCTCCCGCGCACCAGGGCGTTCCCCCCATTATTTTCCTGTGTCGTCCCCCTCATGATTGATGCTTGGTCTCCCCAATATCTCAAGTAAGAAGAAATGAGACTACGGTGATCATCCCGTAAGAAAAGTGAAAAAATGGTTATGGTGTGGGATCCCCGTCAGAAAATGACCCTGTCGCTGGCTTGCTGGATAACGATCTCTGTCAGAAACCCCCCTCCCCCGCTCGTGAAGTCTGTATGGAAGAGATGAAGAAATATGTGTTGGTACACTATTCTGTAAAAGTATTGTATTTAAGATAATTGATAGCGGAAAAATTTTGTGGCTTTTTCTTCAAGAATTTGGTCCCCCTCACCGCCAATCCCTGCTTGCCAGTAACTTTGTTAATAAAACCGACATTATTATGTTGTATTGAAGTGCTACTTTGTTAACAAATTGAATTTTAGTCATGTAGGTCTCAGTCATCATCATCTGTCATTTGTGTAACGTCACACGTGTGACGTATGCATGATGAAGCCGCAATCGATCATCATACTTATCATCGCTTCAGGATCGACGAACGAGCAAATATTGAGCGGTGTAGATTTCAGCAGATTTCAGTAGCTTCATCTCAATGCTATTGTCTCTTGTAGCTTCATACTGGTTTGATGCATAAAATATTTGAGGCTTTGAATCGATCCAGAAAACGCATCGGCAGCATGTCATCATTTTTTTAAATGGATGATTGATAGCGGTGTCCGCGCTCGCTGATTGATTGTGAGACCATTTCTATCACACGGATGACTAGCATGTTCAATTGTTCGTTATCCGAGTGACCATCCGGATGATCATTCAGATGACCAATTTCATCACATGCATGACATGAGGACATATAGCAACATAGAGATGATACGGAAGGGGGAGAGGGACCATTTGTGTGACATTTGTGTGATAATGGATGATAATGCCCGATAGCCTTTAAGACTATTTACATACATGTAGGTTTCTGAAATTTCATAAACATAGTATTTTCAACTGATATGCTTGCAAATATTGTAAATGTGTGGTGCATCTTGATCAGGTAACAATGTCAAGATAATAGGCCTTGTATTTGAATGTCGGCTTGAACGGAGCGACTAATTCATGAATGAACGACGTTTGAAATATTAATGCTTGATTGGAATATGAATAATTGATTTTTAGTTTATTTGTAGTTAAATTGCGAATTCATAATCACTTAAAAAATTTATTATTAAAATTTAATGCTTTATGTTTTAGTCAAATTAATTTCAATAAATGTTCAATTCACAATAAACGGTATGTTTATTGCAAACAATGATATTCAATATAAAATATTCCTTCATATATTTTGTGTTTGCACCCGACAGCTGTGGACTGATCGCTCTGAACATGGCTCAAGCTAGCTTGACTGGCATCAGTTTGGATCCCACTGAAGTGCTGAACAGGGCGGTGGAGATGAACTTCACAAGGAAAGGAGAAATGTTTTCAGGTTACAATGCTTTCAATGCCCTACTCATTTGTTTACTCATTTGTTTACCCATTTGTTTACTAATTTGTTTACGCATACTCTAACAAGCGTATCACGATGAACAAGTCTTGAGACGAGGCTGTCCACCCCTGTCGCATGTGTAGTGTACAGTATAGGGTTGCCAGACGTCCCTTGTTTTAAGGGGCGTCCCTTATTTGAGGCGATTTGTCCCGTGTCCCTTCTGAAGAGCATATGGGACGCCAATTGTCCCTTATTTGGGCCCATGCCTAAATTTTTATCGCGTGAATGCAAGGAAACTGTCATTTTTTTTGGAAGGAGTGGACCTCTTAAGTTCTAAATAATATCTAAGGCCCAGTTGTTCAATAGAGAGTTATTTGAACCATAGTGGAACAATCCTGGATTATTTGAATAACTTCCCAATATTGGCGTGTTATTCAAACAATCCTGGATCTAATTTGCGAGATCCGATTGGATTGTGACATCATTTTTGTTCTATGATTATTTAAAACCAAATAACTCTCGATTGAGCAACTGGGACTAAGAGCTTCAGCCTAGAGGCACAAAGAGTTCATGTTTTACTATAAGTATTGTCACAATGATGCGTAATCTTGGAACGAAATGTTGTTACACTAAATGTGCTTAATGCAGGGAAAAAGAAGTAAGGTAGTTCTTGAGAGAAAAATTTAATTATGCGTGTTGAATATTTTATGTCCCTTAGTTGAACAATGAAAATCTGGCAACCCCATGTACAGTAGGCCGTAGTGAACAGTCTGATCTTTCAGCGAGCAAAGTCGTTGGTGTCAATCTTCTTTCTTGTGTGTTTGTGATCAAACTCATTAGTGACGCTTGCATTCTAATTTGACATGTTCTAAGCCTATCACCATTTTAACAACCTTATGCTATAATATGATAATATCCATTCAATTATGCTATAATTTCGTAAGTCCATGCCTTTGGGCTTACTCTGTGACAGTGCGATGGGACCCCATAATGTAATTTCTTAAATGCGACGCTAGCTGTTGCTAAGTTGTGACTTGTAGGATAAACTTGTAAGACTTGTAGAATAGAGTTAAGTGTATAATTGTAGATAAAGATATTTTTGGGTCTAGCATTTATATACATAATTTTGCCTGTATCGGAAGTATTGCGAAATGTTAAGACGTTTGTTGGATCTGTCCAGCGGAGGATCTGCTGACCTTGGCGCGCCTCCTGACGCTCTGTCAAGGTCGCATGCTCGGCCGAGAGCAGGACGTTGAGACAAAACGACGAATCATCATTGATGAGCTGCGTCGTGGCAGTGTCGTCCTCATTCCGTATCCCTTCTATGAGAGCTGCGTTACTGACAGTCCTTGTAACTTATTTAAGGCGCACTTTTGGACATGAGCTTTTTGTAATTGATGTCTTTTAATGAACATTATCGAGGTCAAGTTCAGCAGGGTTAGTGTGTCGAAAACAATGATTAGATGCAAATTGTACGCCTAATTTCAACGGGCAGGCGTAGCTTTATGCGTCAAAATCGACTGGTGGCGTAGGCCTACGCGTTTTTAAAGGATGAGCAGTTGCGTTGTGCAACTGCCAAGCCTTCAAAAACCGTGTTTGTTTTAAAATGGGCAGACGTAACGCTACGTGTGTTTTATCAGGACTGCACTTAACCCTGAATATTATGACGATAATTATGTCGTCACAGTGATGTAGGGGCCTATATGTATGTATCGTTAAATTGGAGTAATCTTTATTATCTCCATGAGTTTTAAGCCTATCAGATTAGGCCTACTAGATATTAATGTAATTACTAAGATTAATGAATTAATGTCATGGAAAAATGACAAAAGCAATTTTTCTGTTTTAAATAATGATCATAATTTTAATGATATTTATAATATCAAATTCCTACAGGTATTAATATTTCAGAAAAATTTAGGGGTAACTTTTTCGGACATAATATATCCAAAGTTAGAACTTGTATAGCCTACAAACTGCATATAAATGAAGAATTTTTCTTTCAATCATGTACTGTTCAGCTATGACCGAGATGCGAACTCGGAGCCGTGTCTGAGCAGTGGACAGAGGGCGCACTGGGCGGCACTGACTGGTCCGCTAGAAATCACAGTCTAAGGGCCACTCATAAAGTCCGTCATGCTAGTTAAGCCATTTTTTGATCCCTCTCCCTTGTCATCACACGTTACACAATCTTTAATTCCCCCATCAAGAAGCAGGATATTTCCGACTAGCGGTTACCCACCCTCTTTCCTTGCCTTTGCTTTGAAATTTGTTAGTTCCCATCAGCAAAATTTAGCGTAACGTTATGCATGTCAATGCATGCCCCTCAAAAAAATTGTAACAATTGACCTCCCGACCCTCCCCGGAGCGTGACTTACTTTATGGACGGCCTTGGATACATATTTTGAATATTATGATTTGGCATGTTGTATCGCTCTATTCAATAGGTGTTCTGTTGGTTGGTATTTTTATATTGGTTTGTTCTCCACATTTTAAATATTTCCTATCACCTGGAGTATTTCTTGAATTCACATCATTTGATGGCCGAGATAGATGATTGTGAGAAACAATGTTATCATAAGGCTGATGTTTAAAATTTATTGAATTAAAGTGAGGAATCATTGTGTGAAATAACGATATCGTATGTTTATTGTTTGTTAGATTAAAGTAGCACTTATCTTGTCCACGTGACCTTAAATAATTATCTACCACAAATAATTACGAATTAATCATAAATTTATGCTTGCAGGCGTTGTGCAAAACGTCAACAAATGCGAATACGAATCACTGAAGACCCATTCCGCATGTGCTGTTGATACTGCCATGCCAAACCTTCTACACGTCATCTCAAACCTATTTTTGTTGATTCCAATGAAAGACGACGAGCAGCAGAGAACTACTTTTGTTTACGCGGTTCATGGTAGAAGTATATCTTGCCGCCTCTGGAGTCTAGACTCCATTCTGGCCAGCAATGCACAGTTGAAAAGCCTAGATCCGCAAATTGAGAGAGTCATTAGTGATTACATTATACCTGTCGATGGCATTGAAGCGGGATTGTGCGGACAAGTTATTGTTTTGTCCAAGGAAACTTGAGATCTAAGCGTTCCTTTACACGCTGTATGTTTTGCATGAAGTTTTACGTGTAATTTTTTCTGTAATTTTATGTGCAATCATGTTAAGAAAATTACAATGTAAAATGTCCTTAACTGGGTTTCATGCATGGCTGGCATGAAAACCAGTTAAGGAACAAGCCGTGCATGAAACCCAGTTAAGGAAATCCTTGTCATGACAACAGTCGTCTGTCCGCCTTAACACGATTACATGTAAAATTACATGTAAAATTACATGTAAAATATGCAGCGTGTAAAGGAACGCTTAGATAATCATTTTTATATTTCAGATTTCTTTATGACTAAGGAAGAAATTATGAAAAGGTATGGAACTTGAAGTAATTTGGTCAAATCAATATTTTCTTCGGGTGGAATGTATAATTAATCTTTCCATACAGACTGAGCAACTGATCAAGGTTATCTTTTGTCTAGCGTAAATTTAAACTTATTTTCCAAATACTAGTAGGATTACGTTACTGATTCAGGCGTTTTACATCTTAATCAATGACACACAAACAACACTATTCTAGAAGATTATATCTATCGATAAATATTTAGATGATTTGCGTATCATAGATGGCTTTAATTCAATTAAGTATGGTTATGGATCACATCAATATGCTCACTTTTCATGCTAGCGTGGGTTGGACGTTTCCGAGGATGAGACTCCTCTATAGCTCTTGATCCTTTACCATCTCTCTACTCATACCTCACACTCTCATATCACCCTCCATTACCTTTTTCCAAGTATACCCCCATACTATCTACTTCTTCTTCCACGTTGATACATCTGCATGCCGACATTATTGTCTTCATTCATAAATACGTTCCATATGTCCGAACCACCTCATTCTTCCTCGTTGTCATCAATTCTGATATGCATTCGACATGTAACATATCCTACTTTTCAATTTTTTGGTTCAAGATTTGTTAATCAACAACACTTCACATATCTATATATATAAGAATATTATGTGAAAAACGTGAGGCGCTGTGGTGTAGTGGTTAAGACGCCAGACATAGAGTCCAGAGGACCTGGGTTCAAGTCCCCGCACCGGTGTCACACCGGCTGTAAACACCCAGCTCCAGCAGTCTTCATCAGGGTGCAAGCATCTAAATCTGTGTGAAACCATGAACATAATGTATATTATACATTTATACTATATTATATTATTATACAGATTAGACGACAAAAAAAGCGATTAGTATGTGTATGGGGAAAACGATCCTATTATTGTAATTGGGCTTAAATATGTATTAATGGGTCATTTAAACAACTGTTACACTGCTTACTATTAAATATTTTATCTTAAAAGCATACCTTTTCTTTCTCTTCACTATTCTTTCTTAGAATAATTTCTAGTCTATAGAGTTTAGTTTCCATCGGCAAGCTCAATACACAGCGACAAAGCCCTATTATTACAGCCTAAATTATACCCTTAAAATTTTTTAAACTCATCCAAATGGACATTTTCATCAATAACAGTGTTGATAAAATGTTTTTATTAATCAGATATACTACACCTTAGATGAATAGAATAGAATCATATAAATTATATAGATTATATGATACAAGTTGAAGTACTATCTATACATAAAAGTACGGGTTAAATAAACAAATAATTTCATCCACGATTAATAACAAATGTTATGCCGCCATGACACTTGAGTAAGTATGGATGCAAATACACAATTGACAATTCCATCAATCTTGCTAGATATTTGCTAATTGCATTTTAAATCTTTAAATATGTCATGAATATCTTGACGCAAAAAAAAATAATTGAAATCAAATCAATCCGTTTATAGTAGATTGATTTTCAGTTTAAATATATGTAATTAGCCTAATCTATTAGGCCAAATAAAAAATAAACCCAACCAAGTCAGGGAGCAAAGAATGGACTTGCTGCCCAGAGCTACCCGGGCGAGTTGTAAAAGGCGACTAAAGAAGGGAGCGGTTTTCGGTCCTTAAATTTTTTTAAAAGAAGAACGCCTATTTCTTTTTACGCATTCCAATTTGTTGAAATAATCCTGTATAGAAATAATTCTAGAAATATAGTCTAGAAATAATTCAGCATAAAGGAATTTTCAAATTGATCAATAAAATAGAGCTTAAAATAAAGTTCAATAAATATTATCTTGATCATAATATAATCATCGCCTAATACATAGACAAAAATGCATATTTCTTAAGCGCAGAATTCGAATGCGACGCCTTGTTGCTTATAGCTTGGGTACATTCTGGCACAGCAACCATATTTTTTGCATAGCACTTTGAAAAATGTAGGCTGATCTTTGTATTTATTTTTTAGCAATTATTAGCGCAGACAATGTTTAAAGTTTGCTTGAGAAGACCGTTTAACATCTTCACACTGAATAAATGTGAAACTTATACCGCAAAAATACAAAATTTGTATCATAGCGGTAGGCTACATAGGCTAATACAAAGATATGGCCTTTAATAAAATTATTTTTAACGCCGATATTCGCCATCAAAAATGCAATATTTTGAGCTTCTTTCTTTGTTCGATCCATCTAACTAATGATGTTTATCAGGCATTGATTCGTAGCCAGCTCTTAACACACAGCGTCAATCTGACTTTCCGATCTGCACGATGGCTAACATTTAAGTATGCAATTGTTTGATTACAGTTATCTAGCCTATACTGTTGCATAACTAGCTAAAGAAAATTGAACGCACGATGCAAGTGTAAAAGAATTAAATGCAGAATCGAGATTTGTGCCTGATTATAAACGACGTACATATAGTCCTCCGTAACTTTCAGTTCTTCAGCGATGGTCGCTCACAGTCAATGCCGATATTTTTTCTTGAAGTAATCTGCAAAAATTAGAACAGTTTTTCAAACATGCAGACACGCGACACTGGCATATTACGGCTGCAGTCTCACAAAATCTAAGCATATACTACGGCAAAAATTGCCCTAATAAGTAATTTTTTCAATCTAAAATGCGATATTGTCATTAAGTAAACACGATGATTAAATTTATGTTAAGTTTGAACTGATGCAGTGTTATATTCATCTCGTTGACTTTTATTTTGCCCAGGAGTAGATTTTTTGGACGTGTTGATTATTACAGTGCTAAGATTAGAATTATTCAAAGGATGTGAGTAAAATTTGAGCTATGTTTGGTTACTTGCATTTTTACTTTTAAAATTTGCGCTTATCACAACTTTCACAAGCCATCATGCGACAAGAAAATTTTAGGCAAAATCTCAGAAAATCATCCTGAACGTTGTACAGGAATGTTAAACATGCACAGATTTAGGCTAAGAAGTGCAGGCTATACCTTGTGAGATCACGAAGAACCTTGATTGTTTTCAAAGAACATGAAATCCTGAAATGGTAATAATAATTTTTTTTTGTCAAATACGATGTCTGTCAATTCATATATATTGTAGGCTACTGTTCGAAATATAATCCAAGCATTTGGGCACTATACCCTGTTTGGGTGTATTAGTTTTTTTATAGCAGATTCTTATAGATTTGGGGGCACTGAATCCAAATCCGATGAGTGCCAGAGGGGCAGCTGTGGGCATTTTGAGATATGACGTCATAATCCAAAATGGCTGCCGTAAAATAGTAAAGTTGCGTTTTGGGGACTTCTAGACAAGATAGTGTCTTGTTAGTTGTTAGTGTCCATGTTGATGGTCATGGGGTCTAGAAATCGAATGAAACCATTTACATGATGATTGGAGTTCATTTAACCTGTCAAAATCCAATATCATCTCCGAAACACGCGTTAGGACACGCAACATTTTTAAAAGGCGTAAACAAGCTTAAAGAACAAGAAACGGTGGCAGAGTTGAAAGTAAAATTCAGTTTTAAAAGATAAACAATGAACTTCAAGATTACTCCAGCAAGACAACACCCTGCAACAAGGGAACGAATAGTAATGGTTGCAGCCTATGGCTTCCCCAGGTGCTCGCAAAGTGTTAAAAGAGTCAACTAAAGAAGGGGAAATGGTTCTACGTTTGACCCCAAGGCACTGAACCAGATCAATAATCATTGTTGCTACTGACGATCCTTAAACCCTCAATTTAAGAAAAAGAACACCAAAAACTTAACAATGAAAAGGTCTATTAAATCCTGTTGAAGTGCCTTAATTGAAAGGGGATTAATCACAGAATGAGCAAAATAGCCTTCTTCCGCTTTCTATTTATCATTGTCTTGCTAAAATCACTGCGTACTCGTCTGATCCTATCGCTGAGTTCTGATATCGACGTTGATCTCGGTATATATAATGCAGTGCGTGCAACGGTTGTGCAACAATAAGCGACAGTAATAGACCCTGAATTGCAACCGCAGCGGATCAAATTCATAACATTTCGGGTGCAGGCACGAAGTTTGCGGACATTCTGATAGTTTGCTAAATATACTCGTGATACAAGTCAAATCCAATCAGAATTTGATCTAGATCTGGCAGGCGTTGCAGATTTGACAGCCTTCCAAATGGCAGTTTAGAAGAATAGGCACGTTCTGCATAAATGGTGCAGGTCCAGGATACAGATGGCAAGGTATGCAGTTTTGGAGTGATGCGCAGCAAGCCTGCGACTTGCGGAAGAAAATTTGTGTGCATCATGCACAGGCTCGGAACAAAACTAGAAGCAGAAGCAATAGCTTCCGTAATTTTCCT
The DNA here is from genome assembly GCA_034695025.1 of Chamaedrilus cognettii. Classification (NCBI taxonomy): domain Eukaryota; kingdom Metazoa; phylum Annelida; class Clitellata; order Enchytraeida; family Enchytraeidae; genus Chamaedrilus; species Chamaedrilus cognettii. The sequence goes on along the minus strand of JAQIWG010006187.1, from coordinate 2,922 downwards.
CCGCTTCAAACCTATAAGTCGCCCGTGAATGTGCATTTTGTCTTGTTACAATACTTTCAAGACCACCCACTAACAACGCTGTCGTAGCTCGCACAGCGCGAGAGGATTGTTCCGATTGGTTGACTGCTTCTAATGACCACTTTACCAGTAATCGCAGCATGGCCGCCGGGATAAAACTTCATAGTCAACTCAATATCTATCTGCCGCCTTTAAGCAAAACTTATATGTACATGTAGGTGATGAGCAACAAGTATGTCGGTGTGATCAGTCACAATTTTTAGTCCAGTACCTCAGTTTTTGCTTCATTTATCATCTGATAAGCAATCGAAACATCATCTTCCTTCCGTGTCACAGCCATTTCTTCAGAACCTACTTAGTTTACACTAACACTTCAGTTTGATAGAGATCAGTGCTAGTCTGTGCGAATGTATGTACATGTATGTATGTAGGTATGTATGAAAATGCAACTGCTATGAACACGACTGGCTGTTGGTGACACACGCAGAGGTGATCTGATTGATGCTCCTATCGTGTACTACATGATGCACATATGAAAAGCGGAAGCTTGACGCACCTAAATTAAAATTAGTCTGATGATACAGATGTTCTTCTGATTGTCGCCCATCGATGTTCGTCCATATGTTAGACGACATGGACAACATTGGAGAAACTGACGACTACTGGCTCCTGTCCCGAAGGTCGAGCTATAATTAATGTCAATGCCTTCATTGGAAGCAACTCAATGTTTATCGCTTATCAAACATCGTCTCACATCGTCCGTTGACAGGGCTGAAAAATACTCTCCTGAGAAAACTAAACACCTTCACTGATGATGTAAGAGTTGGAGACACAGCAGAGGCGTCTGTCCACAGAGGCTATTGCCTAGACGTCGAGATTGTTTCAATCTCATATGTGATTATTTATCAACAGACATCACTGAACACAGTTACGCTCATAGACTTTCTAGTTGCAGCTGCCAGGCAAGTGAGATCGTTTCAAAACTGTACACCTTGCAAACCTGCCCTTCAGCCGACGACCTTAATGCTAGATCTACCCACACACCACATAGTATACATAGTATACTTTCAATTTAAATCGTGCTTTTGACAGTTGAAAAATTGGCCAAATGCTAAATAATATGACTTTGATTTACAATTGTACAAGCTATATATTCAGATTGTCTTCATCCTGCTTACATGCCTAATCCGATTTGCTGCAGTTGAAATCACGATATAGCAATAGCAAATCACAAAATAGCACAGTTGCTGGTTGTTGCACTACGTTCTCTTGCAGGCATTGTATTTAGCAAATTCAGAGACCAGATAAAGCGCTAAAACCCAGCCATACGATAAAAGGAGTACGGCACAAAAACCGCAGTTATGTCTGTGATCATCCGCGAAGCGGAGCTAGTCTAATCCGCTCATGGCATTCACTGCAGCAGGATATTGTAGGCCCACTACTTTTCTCTGTGCTGGAATAATATAAAATTCGCTGTAAAGCTTCTGATGCTTAATATTTGCATTCAATTGTATCATCGCTTCTTGTGTTTCACTAAGCTTGTTTACGCCTTTAACAAATGTTGCGTGTCATCGAAGATGATATTGGATTTTGACAGATTCAATGAACTCAATCATCACGTAAGTGGTCTCATTCGATTTCTAGACCCCAAGACCATCACTATAGACATCATAACATATATCATGTGATGTCAGAAGTCGCAAAAATGCAATTTCACTAATTTACTTAGTTTTGATTATGATGTCATATCTCAAAATGCCCACAGCTGCCACTCTGGCACTCATCGGATTTGGATTCGGCGCCCCGAAATCTATAAGAAACCGCTATAAAAAAAAATCAATGCACCAAAACAGGGTCAGGGGATTTTAACATTAGGTGATGCTCGGAATACTATTCATTTATAAACATAACATTCATGGTCCTCATAGGCAGCTGATTAAAGTGTCTCGACAGAGCAGAGGGAGCGCTAACGTTTTGCCACGTTTACCCATTTTGTACACTACCAAGCCTTGAATCAACTAAAAACAACTCTGGGCTGCAAGCCAATTCTTAGTTCCCTGGCCTGCAGGGGGCGTGAGTAGTGGGAGCGCTCGCTCGGGAGCAGAGGGAGCGCTCGCTCCGGAGCAGGGGAAGCGTTAATGTTGACAGTGGGAACGCTTGTCCAAATTTGAGTGGGCAGTGGGAGCGCCGCACCCGCGCGCCCCCCCACTTTAACTACTGCTCCTAGGGATCTACTGACGACGGAATAGTAGAGTCCGCGGTCGGACGCAGGTGACCCATGGATTGAAGGCTTAGGCTAGATGGAGGCCTGCTAGGGCATAGGAAACATGAAGAATTTATACTGTAATGTAGTTTAAAGTTATAATTTCAGTCTATTTTTAATAACATTGCATTACAAATTAAGTCTCAAATACTTCCCTTGCTTCTCAGTGTTTGTAGCGTGAGATACATTTTAAATCTCATACGAAGGAACATAATTTAAGAGCTTACTACATTGAGAATGCTATTGTTATAGTGATAATTGTCCAAAAAATTTCAAGTTCTGATAAAAACAGCTAGTTCAGCAGAAACATTCCGGCGTGAACGTGACTGAAAATCATGTATAGGCTACAAATCGCAGACTTAATAAATAACAATATTGAAAGCAAATTTTGACTCACAATAAGGAAAACTCCAGTAATCAGCACTGCTTTCATTCTAACATCCAGGTCCATTGGAACTATAGGAAAATAAATGAAATATATCCTGAACAATGAACGCTACCAGTTCGCCAGTAAACTAATTTTAACAAAAGAAAGTTATTGACGACACAAAATGAAAATGCCTACCATGGGCGGCGCCACAGGGGGGGCCGGGGGGGCCAGTGGCCCCCCCACTTTTCGCTGCAAAGAGGCCAGGGGGGGC